>OZ010578.1:29361186-29388686 GCA_963932145.1 Acanthosepion lycidas | reverse complement strand
CAAAATTCGCTTGAAGATGAAAGAAGATTAGGCCACAGAGGAGCGTTCGGTTAGCAAGGTCGATTTTACTGTCTTTAAACTAAAATCTTCCATTATTCTCTCACGTACATTCATATCTGCTCCTTTGCTTAAATATTTGTATCTATAAAAAGAATGTATAAACATAAAAATGTCTTAAAATAATTGTCAGACTTTTGTTCTTTTCATAATATGTGACGTCATTTGTTTACATTTGGATACGCCAATCGTATTAGTTTTCAAATTTTAAACCTCTACGCTTTTGCTTGAATGATGACTGGTCCTGCTAGATATATTAGATTGACTTGACATTTGTGTATCAAATTCGAGGACCGGCACGGTTAAATTATTTTTCTTTCAATTCTTCTCCCGCGACAAAATGCTTATCTGGCTGGATGCGCTTATTATTTCTCAAGTAATTTTCTCTGCAGCGCAATTATTTTGCTCTATCGATTTTGTTCCCAGCTTTTTCGCTACAAGATTTCTACTGGCATGGCTATTTTAGCGACGCATATATTTAGGAGTAAAAAATAAGAGTTCTGAATATTTTGGAGATGTCTTTATCTTAGACAGTGATAAGCTGTCTCCAAAATTGCCTTTGCCTTGAACTTGCCCATTTTTAAGAAAACTCTGTGTCATTAAAGAAACGAAAGCACATAGATTATTTTTTTCGTTTTCAACCTCATGTTAGTTTTTTTTGATAAGGACAAACAAAGACATTGCACTAAAATGTGCAATCTTACTGTTTAAGCAAATGAAAATGAAGAGACAAAGTAAAAATAAACGCAAAAAATTACGAGCTATAAGAAAATTTAGAATCCATGGCAAAAAAAAAAACAAAAAAAATGGAAGTTAAAGAGAAACCGAAGAAGAAAATACAAGTAAGGCTAATAGATGTTGGTATATAAAATGGTAAATAAAAATGTATGCAGAAGGAAATTAAGATGAAAAGTAATAGAAAGATTCGAATATATAAAATAAAGAGAAAACAATCGAGTTTAAAAACAATGAGAACAAAACGAGAATAAAACGTCACAGAAAACGTGATATTACTTTACAGCAGACCTATTCATTTTTTCAGAAAAATCATGGAGTCTTGTCTCCTCGTTGAAAATATTACCTTCTATATTCCGTTTCCTTCAGGAGGTGGACGATCATTATTTACTACACGTTTCTATCTATTTTATCCTTTAGAAATGTTTGACTTTTTGTTATTCCACTTAGTGCCTGTTTTGCCCAAAATTGACAAAAGCTGGTTATTTCAAAACTTCATTATGTCATGTAGCAAAGTTCAATGCTCCACTTTTGAAGCTAAACTTAATCTTTAGGCTCATTTCCTCACAAAACAGTAACGATTCGAAAAAAACAAACTCCTGTCTTTATTTAGTATGTCAAACCTTGGCTTTCAAATTGACTGCAATACTAGGGTTCCAAAATCTACCTGCCCTTCTATAGGCTTCTATCGTGGAGGCATTCGCCGCTATGGACAAGGACATGGTCGCCAAAGCGTGTGACTCATTTCGTGCCCTCCTTAAGATGGTCGTCGCCGCCATCGACGGTTACATTGAAAAATAATGTAGTATGTAACTCTAACTGTTGCTAAATAAACTGTCAGGTCTCTGCATATACAACTTTTGTTTTTATTGCCTATTTCGTTTTCTTTTTGTCAAATGTCGGATTTTGTTGCAACACCCTGTATATCTCTGTGTTTTATTTCATTGTAACTTATGAATATACTCTTAACCGGAAGCAATGGTGACACGTCTATATATGATCGGGGACAAGACCAACAAGCACGCCCACAACACGCTGCTATGGACATGGTCACCAAAGCGTGTGACTGATTTCGCTCCCGCCTTGAGATGGTCGTCGCCGTCAGCGGCGGTTACATTAAAAAATAATGTAGTATGTAACTTTAACTATTGCTAAACTGTCGGGTCTCTGCATATACAATTTTTTTGTTTTTATTGCCTATTTCGTTTTTTTTTTTTTTTTTTTGTCAAGTGTCGGATTTTGCTTCAACACCCTGAATAACTCTCTGTTTTATTTCATTATAACTTATGAATATACTCTTAACCGGAAGCAGTGGTGACACGTCTATAATTGATCGAGGCCAATACCAACAAGCACGCCCGCAACACGCCGCTATGGACATCGTCGCCACAGCGTGTGATTCATTTCGTTCCCGCGTTGAGATGGTCGTTGCCGCCAGCGGCAGTTACATTGAAAAATAATGCAACACCCTGTATATAAAATGATAAGTAAATAAAAATATATGCAGAAGGAAATTAAGATGAAAAGTAATAGAAAGATTCGAATATATAAAATAAAGAGAAAACAATCGAGTTTAAGAACAATGAGAACAAGACGAGAATAAAACTTCACAGAAAACGTGACATTACTTTACAGAAGACCTATTTATTTTTCAGAAAAATCATGAAATCTTGTCTCCTCGTTGAAAATATTACCGTCTTCTTCTATATAAAGTTTCCTTCAGGAGATGGACGATCATGATTTACTACACGTTTCTATTTTATCTCCGTCCTGTGTATGACGATAAACTACGTCCAGCAGCGGGGCCTCTGGTCGAGTGGTTTTGACGAGTGTGGAGCCGCCTCTTTATTGCTCATGTTTCTGGGTCCACTCTGTCCCTGGGTGGTGGCACCTGTTCGGGTCCCATCTATGGGCAGGTGGTTAACTCCGGAATTGGAGTAAAAACGCTACGAAAGTGTAAAAAGAGGTTTTAATATCAGAAATACTTTTTAAAAATTATTACCAGCAATAAATTTTTGAAGAAAAGAAACTATTACCAGCAATTTTCTAAAAAATGTATAATACTAGCAATACATTTTTGAGGGAAAAATATTACCAGGAATAAATTTTTGACTAAACAAAATATTACCAGCAATAAAAATTTTGTTGGCATTAAATAACACATTGATGTTGATATGCCATTAAACAAAATAAACCAAACCAAACCAAACTTAGCTATTGTATCTCTTAGAAATGTTTGTCTTTTTGTTATAACAACTAATGCCTGTTTTACCAAAAATTTACAAAATCTGGTTAGATATGTTCTTCGCAGCCTTCATTATGTCATGTGTGTATTAAAATCTCCATGCCCTTATTGATTATTTTCAGTTTAAACTGCCTCTTTCTGATTCGAAGAAGTTATCCTTTTTGTTCCGATTTTTCTTATAACTTCATCGTTACTCACATGTTCGACTGAACAGCCCTAAACCTGGCAGTCCTTAAACCGCAAAAAAAATCTGAATATTCTTTATATAAAAAACGATTTTATCCTCTTAATGTTGAAACATATATACTACGGTATTCTCACCACTATTCAACAGAAATATATTTCTATTGCATCAAATCACTTCATGACGCAGAGACGCAGGAAAATAAAATCGTACATGACGTTATAGGGTTTTATCAGTTATAAGGAAGTGTATGAGTGTTGATTAGTTTGATTTGGCCTTGTTAGTTAGATAGCCCACCATAAGAAGGGTATAAAACAAGAAAATCAAATTGTAATGTGAAACAAAAAAATTATATACATATAAGTCAATTAAGGGCTTTACAAATAAAATTCATATTTTTTGGTTCATACAAGGTCGTCAAAATGTTCTTAGTAGTCCTTTCAAGAATAATTTTATGTGTACGTAGGCAGGAACGTAAGTGTGTATGTATGTATGTATGTATGTATGTATGTATGCATGAGTGTTATCGTAGGGTAGGAATGTCTTTGAAGTAATCGCTCATTCTTAAAATGTTCCGTTCGTTTATAAAAGAGTTGAATCAAAAAGTTTGTTTGTTTGGGTTTTATGGCATATCAACCACTGTGGGTTATTTAATGCCAAATCCAGTTTATATGAATTTTAAATGCCTATTTTGTATGGAATAAAAAACGTATAGCTGGCAACATTATTGTTTCAAAAACGTATAGCTGGCAACATTATCCTTTACAAAAAACGCATAGCTGGCAACATTATTTCTTACAAAAATCGCATAGCTGGCAACATTATTGTTCCAAAAACGGATAGCTGGCAACATTATTTTATAACAAAATAAATATAGCTGACAACATTATTTTTAACAAAAAACGTATAGCTGCTAACATTGTTTCAAAAACGTATAGCTGGCAACATTATTTTTCCGAAAACATTATCTGAGGCCTTGCTGTTGGATGTAGTTTATCGCCGTACCCAGGACGCGGGTGTAGTTTACCGTCATACCCAGGACGTGAATCAGAAAGGTAGAGATAATAATAACAATCGCTTAATATTTGTCAAGGGACGTGTTAATACGCTCGTCTCCTCTTTGGTGGCAGGCGAACTTACCCGTCTTTTATTTTGTTTGTGGGGTTTGAAAAGGTCATTTTGGGAACACTCACGGATAGGATTCGGATCTTTCCATTGGACGACGAACAAACTTCGCGTCTGCTCGGGAAAAGTTCCATAAAAGAATTTGTTTATAAGTATTGAAGATTATCTAAGATTATTTAAAAGTTTCCTACTGTTCTATTGGCCGAAAAATATTTCGAATCAAAGTATGACATTTCTCGAGTTTTGTTTTGGATTCAGGTTTGCGTGTGTGTTAAGCAAAGTTTTTAAACTCGAGTCGAAACCAATGAGTCATTACTTAGCATTTGAATCTTAAATCTAGTTTTGTTCACTACAGCGTAATAATGAAAGACAAATCAATTGTCTTCCATGTAAATTCTCTTTCATCCTGCTTGACGAATATATTGAATATAATTTTGATAAACATAATTTTGCTAAACTTCCCCCCCCCCCAAAAAAAAATACAGTTAATGACTACGTGAACGTTAGTGCCATACTCACTACGCTTCGGCAGTTGTACGCTCCGTCCTTCTTCAGGTGTTTGAAATTCCGAATAGAACCAATTATTTCTTTCACCGAATTTCTAGTTCCACGTGCCATGCTTCTCCCGGGTGTCTCAGTTATCTCCCTTTAGCTCAAAAAAGGAAAAGTGGCACTAAAACAATCGTAGTACCTTTTCAGTCGTTTTTAATGAAACTTGTATAAAAAGTAGTTTTGGTCCAAATACATATTTGTTAAATTGCAAGACCCGCAACCAACAAGGAAAGTAACACCACCACAATTGCACTAACTTGAATTATATAAAAGAAGGATTGCTGCCCAAATACACAATTATTAAATTGCATAATCCGGCAGCCAATAAGGAAAAGAAAACGAAACCACCACAGTAAGTCCTTTTTTTAAAGAAACTTGTATAAAAAAAAAGAAGTGAGTTGCTGTCTAAATACATAACAACTAAGTTGTATGACCCGGCAGCTAAGAAGGAAATTAACACTGCATTAACGACACTATCTTTTCAGCCATTTATAATGAAATGTGTATAAAAGAGGTATTGCTGGCGAAATATACAATTATTACATTAAATGACCCAATAGCCAACAAAAAAAGCAACACTACAACAATCGAAATAAAATGTTAACATTTTTTTTAATGAGCTTGTATAAAATTAGACATTGCTGCCCAAATATACACTTATTAACTTCCATGACCCATGAACCAACAAGGGAAGTAACACCACCACAACAAGTGTAATAAAATAAACGTTTTTAATCAAACTTGTATAAAAGAGGGATTGCTACTCAAATATAAGATTATTAAATTCCGTGAAGTAGCAACGAACAAGGAAAGGAATACTAAAACAAACGCAGTACCTTCTCAGTCGCTTTTAATGAAAGTTATATAAAAGAGGTGTTGGTGCTGAAAATAAAATTATTTAATAAAATGTCCCAGCAGCTAACAAGGAAAGTAACATTGCAACAACCGTACTGCCGTCGGTTTTAATGAAACATGTATAAAACGGGATTAGTATCTGTCTATATTTCTGAGATGAGGTATTATGTACTCTATTGACATTATTCGGACTATTCTCCTCGTATCTGTCGCCATATTTATTACAACGTTTCGGCCGTTGTACGCTCCGGCATTCTTCTGGTGGTTGGAATATCGAACTTAACCCTTTATTTCGTTCACTGGGATGGACTGTTCTAGTTCCATGTGCCACGTTTAATGGATGTCAGTTATCAGTTACCTCCTGTTAATTTCCCTCTGAGAGTTGTCCACCGTCTTAACCAGGTATTGAACTCACACTTTTTAGGTCTAACCGACGCCTTTATCCACTGTGCCATGTGTCCTTGAGGACACATGGCACAGTGGATAAAGTCCGAAACGTTTTAATAAATATGGCGACAAAGTTGAGGACAATAACCCGAATAAAACGGGATTACTACTCAAATATACAATTATTAAATTGAATGGCCCGGTAACCAACAAGGAAAGTAACACTACAACAACCGTATTATATTGTCAGCCGTTTTTAATGAAACTTGTATATAAAAAAAAAAGTGGTTTTTATTAAATTGCGTGAACCGGTCGTCAACAAAGAAAGTAACACTATAACAACAACAGTAGCTTGTCAGCTTTTGTTAATCTAACTTGTATAAAACAGGGATTGCCGCCCAAGTATAAAATGATTAAATTCCATGACACTCAGTCAAGTAGGAAAATAAAACAACTGCAGTAACTGATCAGTCGTTTTCAATAAAACTTGTATTAAAGATAAATTGCTGACCAAATAAACGATTGTAAAATTGTATGGCCCAGCAGCAAACAAGGAAAGTAACAACACAGCAGCTACAGTACCTTGTCAGCAGTTTTAAAATCAATCTTGTTTAAAAGAGGATTTTTAGCGCAAATATTAAAATTTCATGAACCGGCAGCTAACAAGGAAAATAATACTACAACAAACGCTGTACCTTGTCAGTCGTTTTTAATGAAACCTTTATAAAAGAAGGTTTACTTGTCCCAATACAAAATTATTAAATTTCATGTCAAGGCAAACAGCAACTTAGCTAACTCTACAACCAAAGCAGTACCTTATCCGCCACTTTTAATGAAACTTGTATGAAAAATGAGATGTTGCCCAAATGCAGAATTAATAAATTGCGCGACCCAGCAGCCAACAAAAAAATGAACATAACAATAACCGCAGTTCTTTGTCCGCAGTTTTTAATACCACTTGTATAAAAGAGGGATTGCTGTCGAATTATCAAATTGCGTGACCCGGTAGCCATCAAGATATGTAACTCTGCAACAACGGCTGTACGTTTTCAGCCTTTTGCAATTAAACTTGCATAAAATTTACTGCCCATATACAAGCGAACATACGCACACACAAACATGCACACACAGAGAGACACATACACAGACAAACAAACATATATATATATATATATATATATATATATATATATATATATATACAGGGTGTACATAAAGGTCATGTGCACTTTAAAAAAATTATAATTTTATTTATATTTGCGATAGAAATAATCTGTAAAAAATGTTATAAAGTTTAATATACCTAGTTTTAAGTATAGCTAAAATAACTAATGTGATTTCAGGCATTACTGTAAATCAGTTGGCAAATCTTTTCCGTGAACTGCAAAATCGTATTACCCTTTGTATTGCTAATGATGGAGGACATGTGGAAACTTAAATAAAATTTCAATAAAAACTTTTATAAATATAGATTTACACCACAATCCAACTTAATTTTATTAATTATTTGGATGATTTTGGCTCTCGTTTTTGAAACATGAGAACTCTTATGTAGCGAAGGAATCATATTTTTAAACAAAAAATATTATTATAATATAGGCTCTACTTCTGTATGCAGCACTGTCTTCTTAAAAATAAAATACTAAGGAACCCCGGATTATGCACCCAACGTGTTCTTTTCTATTTTCTGCATACCTGCACAAGGATACATATATGTATATGTATATATATATATATATATATTAGAGTCACGGTGGAGTAATGGATAGCGGCTAGGATTACGTGCTAATATCCTTGAGAAAGGTTGAATCCTCTTCTTCTCCCAGCTCCCAGCTATAGATAATAGCAGGACAAACTGGTTTACATAGCGTTGGATGCAATCGGTCTTGGAGAATGTAACTCTGAATGAAAAACTCATCCTGGAGAGGGTTGGGCTCTGTCAGGCTATCTTGCCCAAGAAACACCACTTCTACTGCGCCTGCAGTATATGTGCTGTCCCTACGACCCTGTTGAGTCACGGTATTCGCGAACGATCGATATATAAAAATCTATTAAAATTTGTTCTTTTCTCTCCACATTTACTTCTGAATTTTCGGTCGATCGCAGAGGCCATGTCTAATTTTCTCTTTTTACATCTGTCGTGTTTACTTTTCATTTCTTCCTCTTTGTTGAGAAAATTTCTGTCAGTGAGATACTCATAGTAAAATGTTTCTTTTGACGCCTTCTTGCCTGCAATAAACTTTCATGTGATAAATTATCTAAGTATAAATTAAAATCTTTGCCGATGACTATTAAAATAGACGCCACATCTTCCTTTTCCCTATTCCTTGTTTTTCTAGTCCTTTTTTTTTTTTTTTTAATTAATGAGTCCATGTATCGACGCCAAAAATCGAAGTCTCTAATAGCGTGAACTAAATGTGAGAGACAGGCTTTTCATTTCGTTCAGATGACATCATGCTCACTATATTTTTCTTTTGTAGACAGCTACAAATACGTTCTTATATTTTAATTGTATAGATTAATTATGTTTAACCTTTTGAATAATTCATATTTACAAATATCGGTGTTATAGCACTAAGCTGCATGCAAGATCAAACCAATATCTTATTTTCAAGTCGATAAATTGCGTCCGTAATTACAAGCAAGTCCTACATTTTTTTATATTTAAAGCAATATCTACTCAGGAAACGACATTACTAAGTCCAGCCTAGCCAGTTCAAATCTAATCAAATTTCGTTTCATTAAAAAAAAGCGAAACTTTGATAATATTGTCATATCAGATTTTATTATTTGTTCGTGTTGAAACTTGACTAATGCATGAAATAATAATGCAACATAAAAATGTACTTAGAACAAAATGTATTCAACAAGAAAGTGTACACAATATTTACATATAGTCTTTTGTATATTCCTGGGAAGACCGTTCCTGGAATGTGTGTTGACTGAGTCGCAGTCGGGCAGAGTCTCTGGTTGGATCTCCTCATTCCTTCCCTCTCTTCTCGGTACCAACCATATTTATATGTTCGTTACTCCACTATGCAAATTAGGTGGAACCTACCACAACAGTTCGTCATATACTTATGTTCTACAATGACATTGTACTCTTCTCTCTACCGCACTTCCTTATAGAGCATGGAACTGATGGAAATGATCCAGAGTAATAGCCAAATGATCCGGGGATAGACACAACATACGATCTTTTCTCATTTAGGGATATCCAATTGCATATTATTCTTTGTTTCCTGTGTCAAACGCAAACATATACAAATAACCTGAACTTTTCTGTATTATTGGAAATGCTATCGAGTAAACCACAGTCTTGAGAGGAAGGCGAACGGTAGAGAAAGAAGAGATAGCTGACAAAACTGAGGAGAGATAGACGGAGGCACATATATGGATGGTCGGGAGATTCAAAAGAGAGTTTCCTAGCCAGTGGGAGATTGTCGCAGGCGTAAATTCCTACGCAATGCATGTAGATTTTAGAGTCCTTTCTAAAAAGTGGGAGGTAATCGGGAATCGAGAAATCAAGGGAGGGGATATCAGGAGACTTTTCAAGGAGGAACGATTCCACACTGCAGAATTTGGTTCGAATGCCACAGATGTTGGAAAAAGAAAGGTTGAAAGCTTTAGGCGATTTTTTAGAGCTGGTTTATTTTTATTTTTATGATGGTTTAAGGTCATTTTGTGCCATGATGATAGTGAAAAGGTATAATGTAATAGTATCAGAAGGTCATCATATGTGACATTAACAGAAAGGAGCTGTCGCAGGCCGCAACATAAAGTGACTTCAGGGTTACCCACTGGATGTACGTGCAGGGGCATCCTTCTATGCGTGACATGGCACTACAAGAACCCCGATATTATGCAACTGTTGAGCAGAGCAGCTGTTCAAGACGTTACGTAAGGGTCAGGGCTCCTAACTACCAGTTGGGAACAGCAACCAGAGGACTGTCAACCCAGTACCTTCAGTATGAAAAGACGTTGCCACATACCGTACACGTCACAAGATGTTCACTTCAGTACTATTACGGATTCCAGAGAAAATAAAAGATCTGGGGACCCCTTCTCAAACAGGAAACAAAGGATGAGCCTCTATACCTTTTCAAGAGAAATGGGAGGAGTATTGTCCGGGCGATAGGCGAAACCTTTCTACCTCTTTTACACGTGCGCAGGGACGCAGACATACACAAAACAATCAATCAATCAAACAGACAAACAAAAAAATGAAGAGACAAATAAATAGAACACGTAGTGTCCGTGAATAATGTACGTGTTACTCAGTGTTGAAACCGAAATAGAAAGTTTCAACGTAGTTTAAGTGCCAGCATGCACTTGTTCAATAAGGCTGCTCCAAGTCAGTGACCTGGAATTCGCATGGCGTCCATTTGCATGAGTTTGTTCAGAGAGAGAGAGAGAGAGAGAGAGAGAGAAATTCAAAGAACTAAAGTTCATATTTTTCTAAAAGGTGGAAGACAAAATTTGCATCTATTAATATTTAAAAAATAAATCAAAAAACGAAACAAAAAAAATGATAGAATGGATGTCATTTCGTCAAGAAATGGTGCCAACAATTAGAAAAACAAAGAACAGAATAAGGGAATAGGATTAGGGTTGAAATTCAAAGATATACAAATAAAATGAAGACGAGCAACAACATGTTTTTCAAGGAATAATTATACTTTGCCTCATCCGTGAAAATAATGTATAAACAGAAAATAATTCTGTTTATACATTATTTCAATAGATATGTAGAATCCGATTTGTACATTTATCGTTTTAAATCTCAAATTTGTTCAAGTTAAATGCACAGAGACTCCCAGCCAAGTTATAACAACTGGTGCATTCTGATTGGTTGAAAAATATCAATTAGGTTACAACTACGTCCGAAGGTGCCGACCCAAATTTTGACCTCCAGTTGACGCCACAAAATGGAAATATGTTCTCGAGTCCCCACGTAACCAAGAGAACTAATAAATACGAAACGTTGACGTGACTTAGTCACTTGACCCTTAAAATATTCAACTCATTCACTTGACTTCATTGAAGATCGACACAACAATTGTCAAAGTGAGACGAACCACATATTCCATCGCGACAACAAAACTTGTCATCCAATTCCAAGCTTAACGTTACTTACTTAAATTAACATAAACCCAGCTTGCGAAAGAACTCTCACTCCAACAATTTATTTTTTCTACTACAAACATCTCCGGTAAAAGAGCGACAACTCTGTAGAAATCAGAGTCAAGAACAATATTTTTTTTTTTTTAATTTAATACAAAAAACAGAACTGTTTATTTTCCTACAACAACAATAATACTTAAGCACGCTTTCTCTGCAGGGAAGGTTTGTCTCCGCTTTCCCCCATCCAAGGGTTTAGGTTAAAATATTGTGTTGAGGTTAAAAAATGTCGACAAAACGCGAGTAAAAAACATCAAGATTAGAGCGTACAAAATCTCTCTTTTAGGCGCGTACGAATAAAGAAAAAAATGTCATGCTTGGTGTGTAGCAATAAAAGAAGAAAATGTTTATTTACATATACAGAAAAAGAAAGGATAAAGGGATAAAGACAATTAAGAGTGAAAGAAAGGGAAAAGAGAAAAGATCCTTTATGGGAAGAGAAAACGTTCATAACAGAAAAAAGGCTTGCTCAAAATTTTTTCTCTGAGCGCCTGAAAAGTTCTTTAAGCGAGTAGAATTTTGTTAAGGTTTAGAAACACTCACAGTTCTCGTAGAATAGGAAAATTGTTAGTAGATATAGGAATTTCTGCAATCTGTGAGTTCATAGGTCGACAACAGAAGTCCAGTAGGCTCGTCAGAAGGAGTGATGAAGGGATGCAGCTTTGAATTGGCCTTGAATTGTGGACCGACGTTCGTTCTTGACAGTCCTTTAGTAGGTAGCTCTTCTTTGGTTGAAAGTGGTTCTGAAGATCACTGGTGCTTGCTATCGTCGACCTCACAGACGGTGGTCGAAATTCTCACTGCCAAATAGGCGTAGATTCTCCAAATTTAGGGAGATTTGGGAGGCTTTGAAGGATCGGGGACTTTTCCAAAATCGTTGTACAAATCTTTTGGCCCCTCTATTGGTCAGGAAATACATTCTTACCTCTGATAAGAATCTGGGAGCCGGTTTTGAAAGTAATGAAAAGAGGTTGGAGTGAACAAGCTATGAGGTTTCCCCCGGACTTTATGGCACCATGGAAATAATAATGGAGCTGGAATTCCTTATTATATTTTCTAGCTCTCTTGTTTGTCAGAAAATATATTCTTATCCCTGATAAGAATCAAGTCATTGGGATCCGGTTTTGAAAGTAAAAAGAGGTTGGAGTGAGGATAGAAAAATAGCGAGAATGTGAAGTTGGAAAATATTGTTCTCAAATTACATTGCAAGATCTCATTTTTATACATACAGTTAAACAACTTAAATTCTTTCAAGATTCCATATAATCAAGAACTCTAAAGTGTTTTAAAAACTTTAGCGTATACTAGCAGTAGAGCCCGGCGTTGTCCGGCGTTGCCCGGGAATGTAACAGTAAGAGATAGATCAAGTATCGACCATCATAAAGACTGAAAAATAAAATTGACAAAGATTATTTTTTAAGGTTGACGGACACGCATGTCTTTTTTTTGTTTTTTTTTTCCGAATGGTCAAACCCAACCTCAAACAAAAACATTGTTTTCAGTCGTTATGAGTCTACCGATTGAATAGAATTTTATTATAAACAATTGTCTTGTAATTGGAATTTTTAAAGTATTCTGAATGTAAAAATAAAGAAAAAAGTGTGCAAGACAATAAGAAACACTACCTGTCAAAAAAAAAGTGAAGTTTTGTTGAAATCGGTTGAAAAATAAAGAAAATTCGATCCCATATATAAGCGAACACACACACACACACGCACAAATAACCTGGATTTTATAATAAGTATAACTCGATATGAGTTGTCCCTCTTTCATTCTCGTGATGCCTCTTAATCGTGTTTTCAAATTGATTTCATGCAAAAACAATTGTGTTTTTCCAAATTTTGGTGCTGTCAGGTTTCAACTACGTCCGAATGTGCCGACCCAAATTTTGACCTCTGCCTTGTTCTTATGCCCCCGACTTATTCTGTTGTTTGTATGCTAAGTCATCAGTTATATTTTGATTTAAAAACTTTTTTAAGGGCAGAATTCTCCAGTTCTCTTAGAATCTGGAAACTGGAGGTGGTCATTAAAAATAATTATGATAAAAAAAACCTCATTGTTTTTCTAAATAAATTTTAAATCAACAAACTTTAAATAAATAAACTCTAAATAAATAAACTTTAAATAATAAACTTTAAATAAATATCACTCTAAATAAATAAACTTTAAATAAACTATTGATATAAATTCATAAAGCAAGATTTCTATCACCATTAAAATAATTCTAATTTTTTTGTAATAGTCTTTTTAACAAAGTTTTCTATTATTTTAATTTAAAAATGTGTAACAGTTAAAACTTATGTTGATTTTTATATAGCTTTGTTATTTTATTCATTTTAAGAATGCAGCTAATATACTTTCTATTGAATTATTATATTAAATTGTGTTCATTAAAAATATCAGAACACTTATTCATTTTAACTTAAAATAGATAATTTTTCTAACATTTTTTTCAAATTCTAAAATATTTTAAAATAGCTTCCTCACTAATAATATTTTATTGAACTAATAAATTAAATTATGTTCTTTAAAATGTCAACAAACTTCATTCATATAGATTTTGTTTACTATCTTAGATTTTACCAGAATTTAAAATAGGTCTGGCTTTAAAAAGCTTTTTTTAGGTATGTGATTATCATTTTCGACCTGAGAGAATCGTTAGTCTTTGACGATAAAACAGGAGCCATAATTGCAGATAAACTTCAGGAAACCTATCTTCATGCTGGTGCTATCCCTAGAATTCTACCAAAATTTTCCCTCATAATTATTTTTAATGACCACCTATAGTGTGTTACCAGATTCTAAGAGATTTCAACTGGAGACTTCTGCCCTTAAAAAAAGTTTTAAATCAAAATATTACTATGACTTAGCATACAAACAGCAGAATAAATTCAATAATATTAATGATCTAGAAGGGAAATTAAATTTTCTTGATAGAAATTACTGGAGTGTTGCTAGTCAAAAAGAGACACTTATTACATGTAGCATCATCAAATCCCTGTATCCAAAAATCAATCTGTTTCCTGTAATTGAATCTCAATTTCAAGCGTGTTTTGAAAAGATGTGGAAATGAATTCAATAGGGTACTATAAGATTCCTAAACGTGTAACAGATCAAAATATCCTTGAAATTCTGAGGCAAAGAAAATGTACACAGAAGAACAGCAAAACAAAACTCAAAATATGATTTCTATATTAAAATTGGTAATATCGTTTCTACTATTGGTGCAAGAAAATCAAACAAACATTTTAATTCAATATAATTTATTCATGAACAGCTAAACTTAATGACACAAAATAAGTATGATTTTTCAAAAGAAATTATGATATTTTCTTCCTTGCTGTATAACAGCTCCCCCAAAATTTACATACATTTTTATAATGGACTCTCCCTTCGGTTTCGACGTATGAGAATCTAACAACTTCATTGATTCAGTTATGAAATTTTGTGCGATAATCTTAAGTGGCACTTAAGGCCCGCTAGTGATTTACAAAGGAGGCCACATATGGAGCAAGAATAAGGATTGTGAGATGAGATCACGGTTAGATTGACTTACCTTTTAGATCTTGCTCTAGCTTCTTGAAGACGATTCAGACAAAAAAAAAATGCTGACTCCAGATTAACACTTATATCTCTCCATTCTACACGCACCATGGCTAAGCGCTCGAGGGTGTTATGAGGTATATTGACGGCTGACAAGTATATATATATATATATATATATATATATATATATATGAAAAATATCTGTTGATGTAGATTTGACTCTTCTCATTATATATACATAAGAATACTTATAGATATTGATATACATATTCACTTAATTAGTTTATAGGTATTCATTATGTTTATGTATGTGTTCATTATTAAATAATGACTAAGGTATTTCTGCACACACGTGTATTTGTCACTTATTTTATCGTTTCTTTCTCTTATATGAATTAAAAACCTATATCCAAATATACATACAAACACACACACGTACATGCATTTATACACCCCCTACCGATATATATATATATATATATATATATATATATATATATATATATATATATATGTGTGTGTGTGTGTGTGTGTGTGTGTGTGTGTTTAGGCAGCAATCCTTCTTTCATGCACATTTCATTGAATAAGACAAACAAGGTGCTTTTTTAAACAATTTCTCATGCGATCTAGTATTTTCTTTTTCTTTTCGGATGATAATGTCTATAAAAAACTGTCCTAATGTTCTTTTTATCTACATGCAAAAAAAAAATGCTAAAAATAATGGAAGCCTTATTAATAAAAACAAAAAAGCCAACACTTAATAATATTAACTTTGAACACGGACATAATATCTTGACCGTGTTTTTAAAAATGAAAATATTTTATAAAACATACATACAACAAACTATTTCTTTTTTAATATTTAAAATATTTACTCCTTAAAAATGGCTAAATGTATAGCCGAAAACGCTCAGATAAAAAGAATATAAAATGAACCCTGTCTGTCGTATTCAATGAAATGTGCACACACACACACACACACACACACACACACACACACATATATATATATATATATATATATATATATATAATGAAGTAATTAATGAAGCCACGTGAAGCACAGTCTCTTTTTACTACATGTTATTTAAACGTTATATTTAGTTAGTATATTTGTTTGTGAAAACCACTACTGATTTTTTTTAGCAGGGAAAATTTATGCCCACCATCCAAGCAATCGGAATATACTTCTAAAATGTTTTCATGGCTGAAAAAGGAAATAGAATTTAGATTCCGGTTGAGAGTGACAGTTTTATTGGTAGTAATTTCGATGTCTCGGCCAGTCGTAGGTTATTTTCACAAAAAAAAACAAAAAAAACAAAAAATCTGGATATCTACACAAGCAGGTGTACCCACTAGACATAATGTTTATACTACTACTACTACTAATAATAATAATAATAATAATCAGAAATGCTGGTCTCTCCCGTCAAGGAACTCAGTTCCTAGGAACCGCAGTCAGACAATTGCACAAGGTCCACAAACGACCCTATTTGAATTCAGAATTGTCCTCCTCCTAGACATGTTGTCATAGGCTGTTCTGAATTCAATCTGTTCTGCTATTTACCCATAGCTGAGGAGAGAAGCAGAGGATTCAAAAGGGTATTAGCACTTACGTCATTGCAATGGATTCGAACTCCGTTTTCAGATTCCGCAATCCGAGCCGCTATCCACTACTCCACCGGGCCTCCGATAACACACACACACACACACACACACACACACACACACACACACACACACACACACACACACACACACACACACACACACACACACACACACACACACACACACACACACACACACACACTGTTAAATTTACGGTTAAGCCCGGCTGGATAGAGCGTTTTTAAACGTTTTGTCCACTTATTTTTATGGAACTCTAAAATCTTTCTAATTTTATCTGTTCTGGACTTTTCTATTCTCTCGATTATAGTGAAGTCGGCATGGGTTTTAAAATTGTGTTTTTCTAGGGGGAAATGTTCTACAGGCAATAATCTTTCATTGGGAGTCGACTTGATTCGATTGCGATATATATATATATATATATATATATATATATATATATATATATATATATATATATATATAAATATATATATATATATATAGAGAGAGAGAGAGAAAGGAAGAGAGAGAGTGAGCAACAGAGAGAGTGTTGAACTAGGAATCCATTGACACTGTCGGTTTCACTGTTCTTGTGAGGTTCAGAGCATTTGAAATTAATTTGAATTGCCTTTGCACTCAATTTTTAAAAACGTTATAGTGAAACCTTCATGCATTTGTCTTCCCTAATAAATTATAAACATTATTTCTAAACAAAGTGCTTACTGAAAAGACCTCCTTATTTCCTCATTGAAACGGATTTCCATATTTCCATATTGAAAAGACTCTCCATATATTCTCACTAAAAACGACTTCCATATTTCCTCATTGAAATGGATTTCCGTATCTTATTGAAAAGACTCTCCATATATTCTTATTATAAAGGATTTCCATATTTCCTCATTGAAACGGACTTCCAAATTCCTTCATTGAAAAGGTTCGAAATATTTTCTCATTAAAAGGAGCACCACATTTTAAATAAATTGGAATACAACAATTAAAGACATTGTACCTGTTAAGACATCACGTTTTCCGTTGTAATTAAAACTATAAATCTAATCTTGTTCGATGTTCTAGAAAATTCTATTGAATGGGAAAGTATATGTCAGTTCTGAATTTTAAGTTTTTGGCGTTTTTAAGCGTTTTATGCCAAGCAAGACAGGAAGCCACTAGCACGCAAGTGGTTACAAAAAGTTGGAGCTAGAGCAAATAGGTGTGAGACATGAAGCTATTGGAGTAGAAGAGACGGCTACATTTTTTTTTAAATGTACATGCTAACACTTCCGATCATTTAATATTATATATATATATATATATATATATATATATATATATATATATATATATATATATATATTAAGCGTTTCACCCCAAGCAAGACGGGAAGCCACTAGTACACAAGAGGTTATAGAGAATTGGTGCTAGAGAGTGATAGAGGAAAGGATGAAGAGAAGGATAGCGGGATAGATCAAGGCATCTGGAGACGTCGATTGACATTACATTTGAATAGTTGGAGATTATAGCTATCAAAAAACAGACAAAGAGGAGGGAGTTCCACATGTGAGAAGTGCGAAGAGACGGTTACATTTAATATTATGTAAGTTTTTTTGAAATTATAAATATCCATTCTCATATATAATTCAAACATATCTTCAGTTTAGTTTTTCCTTTAAATAATACATATCTTTGCTGATGATACAAAATTTTACTTCTGTTCTAATAGTAAGTCTGGTCGATTTGATAAGGCCAGATTGGTAGCTAAATTCCATCTGGGATCTAAAAATGGAATACAATTTGCTATTAAATGGCGGCAAGTAGTTGCTTGTTAAATTTAACGTCTCCAAAATGAAACTGTTCTCTTTCAATCATCTGAGGGAATCTTTTTTACCTTCCATCATTATGACTGATGCTAGCCTCCAGGAGAGTTATACAATACGTCTTCTTCGATTAACGTTTTCAGCTGATATGAAGTCAACAAATTTTGGTTGATTTTTGGTTGGTTTTGTTTTACGCCATATCAACCTCAATGGGTTATTTAATGCCGACAATTTTTTTTTGCTGGTAATGTTTTTCTTCAAAAATCTATTTCTGGTAATATTTTTTTTATTACTAAGTATTTCTAGTATTAAAACCTAATTTTACACAAATTTGCGTGTTAACTATTTGCCCATAGCAGGGACCCTAACAGGTGCTACCACCCCGGGTCAGGTTGGACTTGGAAACACCAGCAATTAAGAGGTGGTGCCACGCTCCTCAAGACCTCCTGATCAGAGGCCTTGCTGCTGGACGTAGTTTATCGTCTTACACAGGACGGGGAAAAGATTTATTGAATCAATTGCTAAGTCAGAATATAGGAAAACTGGTTCACTGTGCTGAGCTAGACAATATTTCTCCCATGAATCTATCTTATGTATTTATAAGTCTACATTTTGCCCTTGTTTTGAATATTGCTTCTACATCTGGTCTTGGAATTCCCGCTCATACCTATACATTTTTCTTACTTGCCTTGAAGTACAAAAGCTATAATCACTTGACTGTATCCCTTTTGTGTCGGAATACCATTTATATTTTGTATATGTTTTACTTTGTTTCTGTCTTATTTTCCTTTGTCTTGCATTACATTTTCTCATATTATTTCGCCCGCTTCTTCTTCCTCTTGATATGTGTTTAAATGAATGCTTAAATGATTGATTTATTTTCTACGATATGTTTTTAAATTGTAAGATATTCTGGTGGAGATAATAATGGCTTAGCGATACAAATTTTAATCATCGCTGAGAGGGGAAGAGATGGATTCATACATTTCCCATAGGATATTTGTGCGTAAGGGAATATAACGAACTTAAATGAAAGTGATTGACTTAACAATTCCAAGCCATTACCCGTTAGACGAACCGCATATCTCTGCTTACAGAATTGGGATTACAGTTCTGTAGTCCATCTAGGTACTGACCAGACTAACTATGCGAATCACACATTTTATTGTATCTATTAGAATTACAAGACATCAATGCACTTATAAAAAATATTAATAAATTTTTATTTTTCATATCCACCGTGTTCTTTTTTAATTTACTTTTGTTTGTCATTTCAGGGGATATTTATATTTACATTCTTGATTTTATCGGATATGTCAATACTGCAAGATTAAGCGCAATGTCTTTCGTGATTCATTAAGACCATTTCGGACATCTAGACGAGTGAAAGTGCAATTCAAGTATGGAAAAAAAACAAACACCAAATCCATTCAGCATCCGTGCCTGGTACAAGGAGTTCATAGAAACAGGATGTAGCACGCAGAAAAAAAATGGTCTGGAAAACCAAGAGCATCTGTTGAAGACGTTGAGTGAATTCCTGCAGTATTTGGTTTGGTTTGTTTTGTTTTACGGTATATCAACCTCAATGGGTTATTTAATGTCGACAATTTTTTTTTCTGGTAATATTTTTGTTTTATCAAAAATCTATTTCTGTTAATGCTTTTTTCCTCAAAAATGTATATCTGGTAATATTATTTTTTCAGAAATGTATAGTTGGTAATATTTTAAAAAAAAACGTATTGCTTGTAATATACTTTTTTTCAAAAATTTATTTCTGGTAATAATTTTTTACAAAGTATTTCTCGTATTAAAACATATTTCTACACTTTTAAAATGCCTTTCACCTCAGTTTCTGGGTTAACCATTTGCCCATAGCTTGGACCCTAACAGGTGCTACCACCCCAGATCAGGGTGGACCTGGGAACACTAGCAGTTAAGGGCTAGTTCCACGTCCCTCAAAACCGCCTGATCAGAGGCCTTGCTGTTGGACGTAGTTTATCGTCTTACCCAGGACGCGGATGTAGTCTATCTTCGTACCCAGGACGCGGACGTAGTTTATCGTCTTACCCAGGGCGCGGATGTAGTTTATCGTCTTACCCAGGACGCGGATGTAGTTTATTGTCATATCTAGGACTACTGCAGTATTTAATTTCAGTCTGTTTAAGTTAATTTGTACTGCAAGTACATAGTTAAGATTACCACAGTTAACAATTCAAAAAGGTTATGCACAATAATTTGCAGTTGCATATCCATAAAGTGCAACTTTTGCAGGTACTTCCACCATATGATAAACCAAGAAGAAAACGATGTATGGTGGACACGTTCGATCGATTAGATGAAGATGAAAACTTCTCTCGAAATATTTGTTTTTCTGATGAAGACACATCTCGTAGATCAAAAAAAGATAAATAAGCAGACTAAAACTTGGGATTAACAACCCAAAAGTCAATGTTTGATGTGGCCTCATCTTTGAAAGTGTGTGTATTTATGAGGGCGCCAACGTCACAACTGAATATGACAAACTTTAATGTCGGTTTATCGACAATACCGTGGAAAAAATGCTCAAGCGCCCTGGGCACTTCACTTTTTAGGGACGCTTCAGGCGCCGAATAATGATGCCTCAGTCGTCGGGTAAAGACACCGAAGGAGAGTTGCTGCCTGGGAAATGACACTCTGCAGCTTGAGTATTGGTCAGCACGTGATCAGCTATTTTTTGCAGAATAAACAATTACCTCCAATACTTAACTTGTCATTTTACAAAAATTGAATGTACTTCCGTTTCCCGACATGCAACCAATAGTTATTTCCCATAAGGATTGTATTAGGTGGCGGGATGTTCATGAGTTTCTCAGTGAAACGTTTCCAAACCAGTGGATTGAAAGAGGTGCTCCAGTTCCCTGGCCACACAGGCACTAGATGTACACATTATAAACTACTTTTTATGTGGGGATTTTGTTATAGACAGTGTCTATCATAGAAAGGTTCAAGATATAATGATCTCAAAAACGAAAACGCCAAGCCATATCTGCCATTTATGAGGAGATAATCTAATGTATGTGCTTAGAATTTGGACATATTACAACCAATTGAGCCCATATGAATATGTCTTGATGTACTTAAATTAAATTTTAATTTTTGTAGCTGTTTTCCAATAAACCCAGATGAAAATTCTCCATATTTTCATATTCCATGAATTTTTAAAATCGTATAGATAATTTGTGGATGCAGTTTGAGAAAATTGTCGTGACATCACAAATTGACGTGTAAATATGCGATACTTCAAAAATACCACTTGATATCACTCAACAAGTGCAGTGCATACGTACACATAACCCTATTAACATATCCATATATTAAACATTAAAAAAATAACACTAATTTTCAAAAGCATGTGAAAGTCATAAGTGCAAAGAAGACTCTGGGCAATATTTATTTAAAAACAACAGGGAAAATCATAAAAATGATAGGAAAAAGTAAATAAAATTATTAAATAAAAAAAAAAATTCGTTGTTCTTCAAATTATCATAATTAAAATAAATACTGATAAATAGATAAATATCTATCTATCTATCTATCTACGCAGTAAGATCGAATTAGAATCTACGTTTAGAAGATAATGAAAATTTCTTTTTTTTCTTTTTTCATTTAATTTAATGTTGACTTTTGAAAGAATGAATTGCGTTTCCTGATTTTTTTTCTACGTATTTTTTATCTTTTATTTTTTTAAAGATTTTCCCATTGTTTCCTGTTAAATATCACTTTCTTTAATTTCGGTCTATGTCCTAATGTTATTATAACATCCTAATGTTATTATAACATCCTAATACGACGACAGGCATTTTTAGCCTTAAAAAATTGGCAACCAAATTAAAAAACACATGTGAATGCAAATTCTGTATTTTTTTTTTTTTTCAAATTTGCATATCATTCCCTTTGCTCTTAATATTTCAGAGGGTTTTTGTACAGAAATATGCAGCATGGGGTCAGCCCAAAAGATTAGAATATCAATACAAGACAATATATTTGATATTTTTTTACCGTTTCTCCGTTCAACTGTAGTTCATTTGCCGGGATATTGTACGTGTTTTTACGTAGTTAAAAAAAAATCTTTTTCACTGTCGACTTTTGGTAAATATCTTTAGTTTTAGAAAATTGGCAACCAAATTAAAAAAAAGAAATGCAAACAGCAAAATCACATGCGAATACAAATTCTCTATATTATTATTTTTTTTTAAATTAACATTTCCTTTTCTTTGAATTAATATTGAACAGGATTTTTGTACAGAGATATCTTATGTGGCCGAAAAGATTAGAATAACAATACAAGAAAATATACAGCGTCCAGAAAGTTCATGTGCACTTTTAAAAATTTATAAATTTATTTGTATTTGCGATAGAAATAATTTATAAAAAGAATTAGAAAGAAGTAAATCTATATTCTTTAAGGTTTTATTGAAATTTTATTTAAGTTTTCACATGCCCTCTATCATTAGCAATACAAAGGGTAATTCGATTTTGCAGTTCACGGAAAATATTTGCCAGTTGATCTACAATAATGCCTGAAATGGTATTAATTATTTTAGCTATACTTAAAACTAAACAAATTAAAATTTATAACATTTTTTACAGATTATTTCTATTGCAAACACAAATAAAGTTATAAATTTATTAAAGTGCACACGAACTTTATGGACACCTGTATTTGATATTTTTTTTAACGTTTCTCTCTTGGAGTTCAACTAAACTTCATTTGCCTGGATCTTGTACGTGTTTTTACGTACAGTTAAAAAAAAAATCTTTTTCACTGTCGATTTTTGGTAAATATCTCTAGACAGTTATATTCATTGCCACGGAACAAGAAGACGAAGAAACTTCAGTTATTGAAATTTTGGTGACAGTAATTCAGTGTATCTACAACTTGTACAAACCTATTGCATTAATATCTATTTCGATTGCGTGACGTTTTTAGTGCATCTCTCTTAGGTAACGCTGAGATTAAAAAAGAATACATTTGAAACAAGAATAATTCTTAAGAGCCATTTTCTAGCAATAACTGTACATAGTTTTTTAAGAATGATGTATTGTTAATACTAACGTAAGAAGAAACAGAAAAAGTTTATCAGAAACAAAGAAAATAGTGCTTCTATATGGAAATGAATGAAAGACAATTTTCTCATAGTTGTAACAGATACTTTAGACTAAAGAGATATTGTTCTACAGAAGGATAATGAGAATAACGTGGGCGGAACATTTGAGCAACGAGAACGTTTTAAGTGAAATTGACAGAAAAGGACACAGAGCAGATTCAAACATCGTGTAAGCAACCTAACAGATCTGTGAACATTGATGTTAGAACTGTGACTGGGACTAAGGAGACAATAATTAGCTTGAGATACGAAAAAAAGGAAGTTATGGCGGGTCGTAAACATCCATTTCCCAAAGGGATACTATACATTCCAGAAACATCGCTTCTGCGTCGTTATCATACGTTAATGAGTCATTTAAATGATTATGATTATTTTATTTGCGGGCGTCTTTATATGGATGATAACTTAAATGTTTGCTGAGGCAAATGTACGAAAGATGTTCCTTATCGTTACAAAATAAGCAAACAAATGATCCACCATAATGTGAATATGGAGGATACTAGTTAGACTTTCTTCTTTTTTTCTTTTACGCGCCGCGTTTCTTCCGAACATGTTTCTCTGGATCTCCTTATTCCTTGTTCTCCTCAGTAGTTTTTTTTATACACTTGCTAAGGCCCCACATCACCTGTTTTGCCATCCATTCAAAAAACCTGTCAGGTAGTTGGCTCGCTGAATTCCATATCTCTCTTACTCTCAATATGCGATATGTCTCGTTCCTCTTTACGAGTACAAGAAATGTCGGCTGTCTTTGAGCATATGTGTTCTTTTTGCTGCCATTTTCTTTAGCAACTTCTCGTTGCTTCCTCGCTATATCCATTGAATTCTCAGTATTTTACTGTAGAACGACATTTCTTTTCCCTCCAGTTTTCTCCTCACCCACAGAGAGATGGTCCAGCATTAACAGCTATAAAGGAGGATGAATAAAATCGCAATCAAGTCCTCTTTTCTTTGTTTCTAAAGATATATATATATATTTTTTGTGTTTTCAGCAATATGCTTAACGTTCTCAATGCCTTAGTCGCTAGTACGGGTGCAAATGTCTTAATATCCTATGCATCGGTAAAATCATTGCCTTGAGCTAAATATCTGAAAGTATTTACAGTAATTCTGATAAATAATCAATGAGAAATACCTGACAAAATATGTAATATGCAAAAACAAGGTGGATGTTAATTTATTTTTCTTTGTAAATTTATTATAGATTCAAAAGTAAGCAAAATGAACGTTAACTTTATAAATATTCTTCTCAATATCCAACTGTTTTTTTCTTTTATACTATTTTTATATTTACGTATAATACATTCTGTAAAATAATTAACAGTAATACAAAATGAAAAAAGATAATATCAAAACACATCATAAAGTGGGATTACCTAACAACTGGTTTCTGTTTTTAAAATCATTAATTACCAAAGAGAAAGCTTTTTTTTCCTCCTCTGAAGCGGTGTTTGTGTTACTGTTATCTTAAAAACTAATCACTTTCATCAAAGACAAACTTTCTGAATTGCTTGTATCCTGTTATATGATTGTGACTTTTATTATTCCATTTCATTTATACAAGTAAATTTTCTGTTTGCTTAGAAGTCGTCCTATTGTGACTTTATTGGGTTTACTTTGTAATCAATGGACAACTAATCAAGATATTTTTTTTAATCTTGATAAGTGAACAAATGTATTAAGCCACAACACTTATCGATACAAGAAAATATAAATTGAATCATAGAAAACTATCCCCCGATAACATTTGACGAGCAAACTTTTTACATTATTCAGACTATTGTCCCCGTCTTTTTCGCCATTTTATCACAACGTTTCGGTCGTTGTACGCTCCAGCCTTCTTCAGGTGGTTGGAATGTCGAACTGAACCCTTTATTTCACTCATTGTGGTTGACTGTTCGAGTTCCACGTGCCATGTTTAATGGATGTCAGTTATGAGTTATCTCGTGTTAATTTCCCTCTGAATGATCTCCACTGCCTTAACCGGGTATTGAACTCGCACTCTTTGGGTCCTGTCTCTGGATCTAACCAACGCCTTTATCCACTGTGCCATGTGTTCTCAAGGACATGGGACAGTGGATATTTTAGCATATGGTATAGTGGATAAAGGTGTTGGTTAGATCCAGTGACAGAATCCAAAGAGTGAGAGTTGAATAGCCGGTTATGGTAGTGGAGAACTTAGAAGGTGAATTAACGGGAGATAACAGTTATCTCCTGTTAATTCCCCTCTCAAAGTTCTTCACCGCCTTAACCAGGTATTGAACTCACATTATTTAGATCCTATCACTGAATCTAACTACTGAATCCAACTAACGTCTTTATCCACTGTGTCATGTGCCATGTGTCCTTGAGGACATTTGTTTATGAATTTCTGGGTACTATAAGCCTAATGTCTTCAGCAAACATTTTTTAACAGTGCTCATATTGCAATTTTGGCTGTTATCATTCATTTTTTTACCTGAGCTTATATTGCAATTTTTGTTGTTATTATCGCTTTTCTCTTGCATTCCTTATTACTGGTTCCCATATTTTATTCATTTCTATGCTTGATCGGCTCAGATTTTTCTGGCCTAGTATATGTGCTGATTCCATAAGTTTACAAATTTTCCAATGACGTTCTACCCCAGTGAGCGAAATAAAGGGTTCAGTTCGACAGTCCAACCACCTGAAGAAGACCGGAGCGTACAACGGCTGAAATGTTGTGATAAACATGGCGACAAAATGAGGACAATAGTCCGAATAATTTAAATAGTGTACATAATGCCTCATCTCAGAAATATAAACAGATACTGAACAAACTTTTAATCTTAAAATAATTAATAATTTCTCTGTTTTATAAATCATTTTTTTTAAAACTCCCTCATAGTATTTACTGGCTGTCCAATATTTTTGATCGGTTTATTAAATACAATTAAGGTGAATTGTTCTATAGTTGATATTAATTAAATCGACTAATCGATATTATTTTTTTTTTCACTGGCTTCTGCCATATTTTGAGTAACTTCCATAATCTGTTGTCTTTTATAGTCTCCAGAGAAATTTAATTTTTTTAGTTCCATCAATTTGAATTGTGATTTTGATCTTCATCACACACACACATACACCCTTACAAATTCAAATTTCAATAACAATTATTCATTGGATAGAAATCAACGCTGCTATCTTATGCGACAATTTTCAAATCGCTATATTTTCATATAGTAGATTTTGTTCACTTTTGGAAGAATCGGATCCCAAGAGCTTTCTTAGCTTAGTAAATATTTTTTTCAGGAAATATCAGCTACTAATTGGTTAATAAACACACAAGTGGGCGTTGCAATCCACCCACGCATAATATATTTTCCCAGCTCGTGACTAAATCAAGTTTCCCGCTAAAGCGTTGAACCTGTCACGTGATTACACAACCTATATAACCTAACACGAGATTGTCTCTCTCTCTCTCTTTCATCTCTATTCTTGCAGCAACATGTAGTTCCAGAGAATTATCGTCTTGACCTTGCAGTCAGACGTTAAAGAACATTCCATACCAACATATACACATTCACGTACGTACGAACTCTTCAAAATACGAACGTTCACACACACACACACATATGCTCACACAACCACAATGTGAATTGTCTATATGCTTTGTAAATGTTTTGTTAATACATATATATATATATATATATATATATATATATATATATATATATATATATCAGTCTTGTTTGTTTGTCTTCATTATCTTCAGTTGGACTTAATCCAAGTCCAACATTCTATTGTTGTTTTTAGCAAGAAATATAAACGCATGAGATTTCTTTACATCTACGCCTCACGGGCCTCTACATAATGGTGACCGCCGACGTGATTTTGCGAAGAAAGCCAATAGTCAATATAATGTTCCACTACAGTCTTATTGACAATTATGCATGTTTGAATTAATCGTTTGTTTATCAAGGAGAAATTCATTGTAGAGGAATTGTAGAATATTTTTGGGACGAAGATTGCAGCTTGGTAAAGTTAACAACGTTTCACTTTGATTGTCGAGAGTCTCTTGCGTTTTAAGCTGTTGCAAATTGTCAA
>OZ010578.1:29343686-29356186 GCA_963932145.1 Acanthosepion lycidas | reverse complement strand
GCTATGTTTTCCTCTTTGTAAGAAAATGTGTTGTTTTTTTCTCATCGCAATCAAAGGAAGAAAATAAAAGCAGTAATTAGAAATGTTTTATAGAAAGGCATTTGCAGCAAAAAAAAGTCTATTTTGCATTAGTTTTCTCTTAAAAATTTGAGAAAATATTTGTTAGATTCAGATATTTTTTTTTCTTTTTGTTTTGATTTATCGTTAGCCTTCTGGCAATTTCCATAATAAATTACTGATCAAATCGTAAAAATGAAGAAATAAAAAGTGGAAGACAGTTTCTCTTCTTCTTTTGCTTTTTTAAACAATTGCCCACCCCCGCTTCATTGATATAAATAGATAAAATCATCTAGCCTATATATTTACACTGCACACTTAGTTACGTCTCCATGTCTGCAGAGAGATTCTTATCTGAAATCGTATATTGCATAGAATGACCTACGGTGGTTTTTCTGGTTGATGTTGGTGCGTGTTTTAACAAACAAAACAGGCAACATATGGATAGAATGTTAGGTGTCAAATTTTCAAGGATGTGAGGAACTCTTCAACCCCTATGGCTCACGATTTTGGCTTCACGTTCTATATTTCTATATATATGGGATATATATATATATATATATATGCATAATATATATATATATATGCATAATATATATATATGCATAATATATATATATATATATATGCATAATATATATATATATATGCATAATATATATATATATATGCATAATATATATATATATATGCATAATATATATATATATATATATATATGCATAATATATATATATATATATATATATATATATATATATATATGCATAATATATATATATATAAAAGTGAACATTTAGGTCAACGCTTAGAAGCGACGGTCTGTTTCATGCTAGACGCAATCGTCAGGTCGATATTTAACAGTCCCCGCCCCACGAGAATTGTATGTGGCACAAGGCCGAGTTTAACGTGGGTTTCTCCGAGCCCGTAGGCTCGGCAAAAAATGATTCCCTTAGAACCCGCATAAGCGGGTTCGGGATCTGTCTACCTACCCGGACGAAACGTTGCCCTTCTCGAAAGCTTCGTCCGGGTTTCTCTCTGCCAAATCAGAGTGCTTGACAGAAGTCGCACACTGCTAGAGACTGCGTGTCGACTGCCTCAACGCAATCGTTGTTTATATCGCTTATTTAATAATGTTGTTTTGTTTTGGGAACCATATATATATATATATATATATATATATATATATATATATATATATATATTATGTATATATATATATATATATATATATATATATATATATATATACATAATATATATATATATATATATATATATATATATATATATATATATATATTATGCATATATATATATATATATATATATATATATATATATATTCCCAGTCTGTATTTCTATATATTACTATTTCTTTCTTGTTGTTTTACGACTTCATTCATTTTATGACGCGTCCTGGGTATGACGTTAAACTGCATTCAGCAACAAGACCTCTGGTCAGGAGGTTTTGAGGAGCGTCGGACCGCCTCTTAATTGCTGGTATTCCCGGGTACAATCTGACCTGGAGTGGTAGCACCTGTTAGATTCCAAGCTATGAGCAAATAGTGAACACCCAGTCTAGCCCACGTCCTGGCTATGACGATAAACTACATCCGAGTTCATGGCTATGACGATAAACTGCATCCGCGTCCATGGATATGACGGTATACTACATCAGCGTCCATGGGTATGACGGTATACTGCATCCACGTGCATGGGTATGACGGTATACTGCATCCGAGTCCATGGGTACGCCGATTAACTACATCCAACAGAAAGGCCGTTTTTTAAAATAATAAGTTTGTCGCCTATACGTTTTTGTGAAAATATTATTACCAGCTATATGTTTTTGAAGGAATAATGTTGCCAGGAGTGCGTTTTTGCAAAACGATATTACCATCTATACGTTTTTAGAAAAATAATATTACCATCTATACGTTTTGGGAAAAATAATATTACAAGCTATACGCTTAAAAAAAAAGAAAAATTTTACCAGCCATACGTTCTTTAAATTGAACCTTATTCAATAGAGATTATAACTGGGGTCAAAACACTGTGAAAGTGTAAAAATGGGTTTTAATACCAGAAACTCTTTGTAAAAAATTATTGCCATCAATACATTTTTGAAAACCAAATGTTTCCAGCAATATATTTTTGAAAATCATATGTTGCCAGCAATGCATTTTTGAAAGGAAAAACCTAAACAAACCTTAAAACACAAAGTAATCCAATGAACCAAACAGGAAAACAATGATTACAAATACACATAAGATACTTCAATGGAACTGTAGAAAAATAAATAAAAAAATATTACCAGAAATAAATTTTTGAAAGAAAAGATATTACCAGAAATACGTTTTCGAAAAAGATATGCCAGCTATACGTTTTTGGAAAATACTATAATCAGCTATACGCTTTTGGAAAAATACTATTACCATCTATATATTTCTCACGAAAGAAATATTGATAGAAATGGATTTCTAACAAAACAAAAATATTATCGGAAAAAAAAGTCGTCGACATTGAGGTTGATATGCCGAAAAACTAACAAAACATTATATGACACATTTATGTTTATACAGTGTGACGCAAAATAATGTATACACTTTTTGAATCGTTATAACTTATTCAATTTAAGTATTTTGATTTGTAAATAAGATTTATACAAGAGAAAGAATACACATTAAAGACGTTGAGAGTAAAATATACAAATATCAGAAAATTAACTTTAATAAGATAAAAGCTACTTAGGAAAATGAGAGAATGTTCATATAATGATGAGTTCACATCAAGTGTTCAAACTGGTTGACGTTCTGTTCAATACACTTTTCATATCTTGAAGAAATAGACCTAAACACGTCCACTATCATTTCCTCTGGTATTTGAGCACATTCTTCTTCAATTCCTACTGCCATTTAAGGAATTGTTTCAGGTTTCGTGCTGTAAACTTTGTCTTTTAAAAACACCCAATAAAAGAAATCCAACGGTGTCAAATCTGGTGATCTAGGTGGGTATTCAACTGTCCCTCTTCTTCCAATCCATCCATTTTGCATATTTTCATCCATATAAGTTCTCACATCACAGTAATGTATTACTAACTATTAATATTTAAAGAGTGTATACATTATTTTGGGACACCCTGCATTTCTCGTGTTCACTGCTATGAATATGACATTTTTATAAGGTATATAAGAGGGATTTTTCTTTTGATTCAATAAACGTAATATGAAATCATTCGCTAGGAGTGAGGAAGGTTTTTGCAACTGAAAAATGTATCGACAAAAGCATCCAAAAATCCAGCAATATTATAAGAATAGGGTGGAGGCATGATTCCGACGACAGTTTAAAGAATTTTATAACAAAATATTGTGTGTTTTAGAATTGGACGAACGAAGTACGAAAAAATAAAACATATTTCGTGACTAAAATGTTTGTGCTAAATCCCAAGGTATGTTGCTTATTTTATACGGTACATCATCATTTTTTACAATAATTGAGCGATTATTTTGTGCAATGAAACAAAACTCCCAGGGTTAGTGCAATGCGGATTTTACTATAAAGTGTCGTGAAGAAAAAAAAAAGGCTTCATTTGATTCAATTTGAATCTTCCTTCAGCCTATGTAAATCTTTCCACACAGAAGAAAATGTCATCGTTTGATTAATTCATCCTAAGATAATAACAATACATTTAGATTATAATATTATTTTCTCTTCGAGTTAAATCTGATTGTAGCTGACCGTAGGTTTACGTGTTAGGAACACTTGCGTTTATTCCTGCTAGAATAAGTCCACTACAAGAACATGGATATTGAGATTGAATTCACCATAAAGAAGTGTAAAAAAAAACAACAAGAACGACATATATATATATATATATATATATATATATATATATATATATATATATATATATATATTTGTGTATTTAGGCAGCAATCCTTCTTTCATGCACATTTTATTGAAAATGACAGACAAGGTTCTTTTATTTAGTTTTTTATACAATTTCTCATGCGATCTAATAATTTTCTTCCTTTCGGATGATAAAATTATATGAAAACTGTCCGAATGATCTTTTTATCCAAGCGCTTTCAGTTATACATTTAGCCATTTTCAAAGATTATATTTTAACTGCTAAATAAGAAATAGTGTGTTGTATGTATGTTTTATAAAATGTTTTCATTTTTTAAACACAGTCAAGATATTATGTCCATTTTCCAAGTTAAAATTATTAAGTGTTAGTTTGTTTTTTTTGTTTTTGTTTTATTAATAAGGCTTCCATTATTTTTAGCCTTTTTTTTGCATGTAGATGATGCTATTATATTAGTGTTGTCAACAAGTATGTTATGAATAGTGTCCGGTAGTTCACCATGAATATTTAAATGAGATCTAATTGAGCTATGGTCAGAAAGGTGCTGAGTGAGACTGCGTGTCACGCATGTTGTATTGTTGTCTATATAATTATTTACGAATAACAACATTCGAACAGTTTTTATTCGATTTATCATCCGAAAAGAAAAATATTATTAGATCGCATACAAATAATATTTAAAACTATCCATCTCTCTCTCCACTAAAAATTGAACCTAGCATATTACGCAAACTACTTTTAAATTATCCCACCGAGTTGCCTATGACCATCAAAATAATATCTACATACAGCGTAATGGAGTTTTCTATGGGTTCAGATCTGGAAACATTTAGTAACTTCTATATGACAAGGCTTGAAAATAAGGCATTAGATACGACTAAAAACCCTTCATCTGCCTAAGATATATAGATGATATTCTCATCTTAGTTAAAAAAAAACATAGATGAAATACATGAACTACAAAGACCCCCTACCAAAAAACAGTTTTGAAATGTACATATGAAATTAACAATAGCAATAAAATCATTTTATAAATGTATTGAGAAACACCAATAATAATAATACATTACCTACCTTCCCATATAAAATACTAATTAGTATAAAAACGTGCACTCTCAACTAAAAAAGTGAATGCCCTATGAAAAAACAGCTATTATACAAAATTTGATCAACCGTGAAAAACTTAACGCTTTCACGAAATAATTCTGTACTGAATTAAAAATAAACTCTCATTGATAATGGCTTTCCTAATTACATTGTTGATGAAGAAATTAGATGTACTATTAGAAATATTAACAAAAATTTAAAAAAAAACACACTCCCATTCCTGGATTGTCTAATATCTCGAACAGAGCATGGGTTTAAGATATCCGTATACCGTAAACCGACATTTACCGGACAGTACCTCAATTTCAACTCCCACCATCCATACAGCGTAAAGAAAAGGATCGTCCGTTGCTTACAACACCCAGCAAAAGTCATCAGGGGCGACCCAGAGACGTTAGATAAAGAATTGTTCAGTATAAGTAGTACCCTACAACGTAACAACTACCCTGGGTATATGGCAGCAGCCTCCAAAAACTGGGATTGGCGGGTTCAAGAGGAGGAGAACACCAACACTCAGTAAACAGTCTGCCTGCCTTATGTGAAGGGGTTATCAGAGAAAATACACAGTATCTGCGGTCCATATAACATCAGGACAACCTTCAAAAGCTTGACGACACTTCGCAGATATCTCTTCCGTGTAAGACCCCCCCATAGAGGAGAACATGACTAAAGACTGTGTGTACGCTATCCCGTGCAGCTGCGGAAAGGAATATAAATGAGAGACAGGCCGTCCCCTCAAGGTAAGGTTTCAAGAACACCAGAAAGCTGTAACGCGAGGGGAAGTAGAAAAATCAGGCGTGGCTGACCACATGTGGAGAGAGAAGGGTGATCACCGCCCTCTGTGGGATCATGTTGAGATCATAGACAAGGAACACCATTGGAAAATTAGTAAACTTAAGGAATTAGCACATATGCTAGGCCACAAAAATCTCCAAAGCCGACCAAGCATAGAAATAAATACAATATGGGAACCAGTAATAAGGGCTGCCAGAGAACAAAGTTGCAATATGAGTTCTGGTAAAAACATATAATGATAACAGCAAAAAATTGCAATATGAGCACTGGTAAAATGGTTGCTGAAGACATTAGGTTTATAATACCCAGACATTCATACCCAAGGACACGTGGCACAGTGGATAAAGTCGTTGGTTAGATCCAGTGACAGGACCCAAAGAGTTCGAGTTCAATACCCGGTTAAGGAAGTGGAGAACATTCAGAGGGAAATTAACAGGAGATAACTGACATCCATCAAACATGGCACGTGGAACTCGAACAGTCTAGCCCAGTGAGCGAAATAAAGGGTTCAGTTCGACATTACAACCACCTGAAGAAGGATCTGAAACGTTGTAATAAATATGGCGACAAAGATGAGGACAATAGTCCGGATAATGTAAATAATGTACATAATACCTCATCTCAGAAATACAGACAGACTCCTAATACTTCCTCAAATAATCTTAAATATATCAACCTATCATACCGCATACATTCTAACTAGAAAAAAGATCAAAACATCCTAAAAAAGACTCATAAGCACAAATATATCCAGCATGCTTCCAGGAAAATATAGAACTAATTATATACTATACTAAATATAATACAACCAACTTAATCATTCGCAATAACTTTTTCCCGTCAAATGGTGTTTTGTAAATGATCAACATCGTATATCAATTAAAATAACTAAATATATATGTTGGTTTCACGACACATTATCAAGGAGACTTACACTACGTATTCCGTATATAAGCTCTATCCCATTTAAAGATATTCTTGTGCACATTCACATTTTAGAAAGATATTAATTGACAATGCAAGTATACTCTATCATAAAAAAACACAAACTTCAAATTAAAAAAATACATGGAAAAATACAATAGCTTTAACTGTTAAATTTTATATTATTTAATTATAACAGTGGGCGTTAATACGTGTCTAAAATAATGATAATTGCAATTTCCATGCGTATTTACAAAACGAAAATCACAATTAACAATTACATTAATTGTTTTTCCTCGTGGCAATTCACCCCTGAAGAAGATCTCAGATGCGATTGAAACTACTTGGGGAAATAGATGTGGGTGCCAAAGTTGGGCCCACAGATGTAAAACACGGAACACGGATTAGATGTAAGAAAGATATATTAACAACAGGTTACAGAGATAGTGTAAGCAGAGCTTACTATAAGTTAGTTTCCAACACTGGTAGTCGTACTAGACTCTCTGTGTCACTTTCTGTCACTCTATATCACTCTCTATCACTCTCTGTAGAGTGCTATGTCGCCTACTTAATATAGGCTTAAGAGTCTATTGTGTAGGTATATATATATATATATATATATATATATATATATATATAAATATATAAATCTTTTTATCGTAAGTCAAGGAATACTAACCACTCATTCTACCATGGTTTTCACCAGTAAGGCTTCTTCAGGTACTGGAAGTTAATAGTGATTCCTGAACACTTTTTTTTTTATTTTTTGAACATTCTCAAAAGGGATGGCGGTTGAATGGGAAGCGTCAAGCCAGAGAAGTTGGAATATAAGAAAGAGGGAAGGGAAATTAATATTAATAAAACTTATATTAAAAAAAATTATATTAAACGATTATTAAAAAATTATATTGAAAAAAGAATACTAATATCAGTGGGGGGGATAACAATAATAATTATTAATATTTTTGATACTAAGAAGAGAGCGAATGTTTTCATCATATATTGATTTGTCCTTCCCCTCTATTATTATTATTGATGTAATATATTATTATTATTATTATTATTATTATTATTATATATTTTTCTCTGATATTGCCTTTCTACTTAGTTTCAAAATTATTAATTATTATAAATTTTAATTTTATCTCCTTGTAATATTTTATTTTCTTTATTAATATATTATTTTTAATATAAATTTTATTAATAACAATTTTTCCTCCCCTTTACTTCTATTCCTACTACTCGTGCTTAACCTCCACTGCCGAAGGATACTTACCAGTGGGAATGTAATAGAATGAGTGCTTAGTATTATTTGACTTTGATGTTTTTAGAGCTCTGTCCATTCGTTTTTTTCTTTTTTTATGTTGTGTATTGAGCACTCTTTTATGTAGCCGTTTCCCTCGACAAATCTAACATTGACCATGTGTATATATATATATATATATATATATATATATATATATATATATATATATATTAGGTTGTTGCAAAAATAATGACGTAATAACGTCGTTTTTTGACGTTAAAAATACGTCAAAAAACGATATTATTACGTCATTATTTTTGCACCAACCTAATATATGAGATAATTTTTCTACGTTCATTTTTATACTTACAAATATTTAAGTAAATGCCCTGTCAGGCCGGTAAATGTTGTTAATTCTGTTTGTTATAAACAGAACATTTACTTACATTGTACCTATTAAAAGCACGTATAAACATAAAAAAATGTCTTAAATAATTGTCGGACTTTGTTCATTTCAAAATATATGACGTCATTTATTTACATTTGGATACGCACTGAGCAGATATGAATGAATGAGAGAAAATCATGTGGAAATGTGTTTAAAAACAGTAAAATCGGCCTAGCTAACAGAACGCTCCTCTGTGCCCCATCGGTTAAGGGGGTCAGACTATTTGACGGTTCCGTATAGAATACAGGTTCGATTCCTTTCTGAGGATGCATATTTTCTATGAAAATTTCTCCAACAGTAAATATTGCTAATACTGTTTATTATAAACAGAGCATTTACTTAAATATTTGTATCTATAAAAAAGAACGTATAAAAAATGTCTAAAATAATTTTGTCCATTTCATAATACATATATATATATATATATATATATATATATATATATATATATATATATATATATATATATATATATATATATATATATATATATATATGTGTGTGTGTGTGTGTACGCCCGTTTTTGTGTTGTTAAGCGAAAGTACATACACACATAAATTTAGAGAATGAGAGATAGAGAGAGGGAGCCCGAAAGAAATAGATAAAGGCAGGATAAACAGAAACAGAGAAGAGTAAGGATTAAAATATCGTCTTCATAGTGATAGAAGAGAGCAAGAGAGGATGCAAGACAAACAACGTAAATGCAACTGAACATTTATGCGATGTTGGTCCTCCTGTATGACAGTGACTACTAGGCAATCTCTTCGCAAATGAATATCCAAACTGAAGCAACAGGAATGAGGTTCAGAAGGAAGATGCCTAGGATCCTGTACACCTGAGCATCGAGAGACGTTTAGAGAAAAATCGGAATCTGACACTCAGTGGATATATTCAAGGCAAGAGTGATAGAGTAGAGCTATATCCAGCCTGATTTGCTTGTTAGGAGGGCTAGAAAAATGACTAAAAGCTACAGATCTGGATCTAAGTTGCGGAGGGCCATGATCAGCCTATGTCCTTCAGAGACACGGCCCATAGAAACAGAAGCAATGAATGCAATGAGAGACTATCTGATGATATTTTATTCCAGTTATTTTTGAAAAACATAAATCGCTGTTTTTATTTAATCAAACTGAACTGGAAATACACACACACACACACACACGTACATAGATACATATATATATATATATATATATATATATATATATATATATATATATATATATATATATATATATATAGCTTTAAACAGCACAGACAACATACCTTAGGAATCTTTTGGCCAACACTTTTACAAAGGTATTCCTTAGCGATTGGGAATACAAATGAAGATACACTCAATAAAGTAAATGAGGAGGGAAACGTGGAACGAAATTATAAGAGAAATTTTAATTCCACAAGAGTATAAAATGGAAAAAAGACACTCACAAACCCTCCAACAAGCGCAAGGAACATAAAAAAAATGTTCGTTTTGTTTACACAGGCTAGGTTGGTGACATTTTATAAAAACAGCTTCCAAGATATCGGAGATGGTATACTTAGCGAGCAATGTGTAAAACCAAGTGTCTTCATAATCAGAGGCATAAGCATGGTTGCCGAGCAAATGCTGACCGATAGGAAAATTCATGGACTGCCTGAGTATTTCTTCTTATAGATTGGCTAAGATTACCAGAACGCAAATAGGCGGGAACATGCTGCGCAACCCGCGTCTCCAACCTCAGATTGGTTCGTCCTATATACACCGCGTCACAACGGCATTTGAATTTGTAAACAGCTAAATTTTAATCGCGTTCCACCTTACCCTCCTCATTTACTTTATTGAGTCTGCCTTCATTTGTATTCCCAATCGCCAACGAATACCTTTGAAAAAGTGTTGGCCGAAAGCTACCTAAGGTATGACGTCTGTGTTATTTAAAGCTATCTTTCATCATTTCTGTGGGTACACATTACTTTTTGTATATATATATATATATATATATATATATATATATATATATATATATAGATAGATAGATAGATAGATAGATATAGATAGATAGATCGTTGGATTGATTTGAGTTTGTGACCTTGGGTTTCACGCTATTTGCGATCGTCAGACAAATTGATTAATTTTTAAATTTTGGATTTATATACGGTTGCGTCTATCCGTGTTTTTAAGGAAGTTGGGAGGAAAAACTGTCGTCGGGGCAGGACTCATACTTACGCAAACATACATACACGCAAGTACACCCATCATCGTACGCAGACACATTCACACGAATGGAATGGCGTAGCTTATCTTTGAAGTTCATGGCTGGTGGAGCTAAGGAATGCAGTTTGTCTGACAATTTACATGGAAATAGCGGCGGAGTAGCGAGATATTTGCGACGTTTCGTTTGTAAGATTTCTATTTTTAGATTGCTTAACCCAGCAAAACTATTCAGTCTGCCTTTTATTTACGGCGTATTGTTATTCGCATTCAGTGTTTTCTATCATATATCATGGCTACTGTCCCAAACGACACTGGCATTTAATTCGTGCCTAAAGTAAGATGGATGCAATATGAATATAGTAAACTCAGTAAGAACGTCAATGCAGCACGAAGATCCCACATCTTGCCTTTATAATCCATACATTGCCCGCACATATAATAATATAAAATAGCATACAAATAGCAACATGCACATATAATAACATAGAAATAGCATATATTAACATAACATTAACGTATATTTATATCATACAAATAATACTGAAATAGAATAAAAAGAATGTAATACGTCGCAAGTGTCATTTTTTTAGTATTTCAATCCAAACAAGGCAGGAGTGCCACTAGTACAAAACGGGCTACAGAGTGTAAAAGTAAGGGAAAAGAAAGGGAATAGTGGCTGAGGAAAAGATATAAAAAGAACGGAGAAGGATAAAAAGAAGAATGGGGATCAAGATGTCGATCGACATTACATTTAAATTGTTATCAGGAAGCAAGCAAGAGGAAGGTAGTTCCCATGTCGGGAAGTACGATAGAAGAATCTGCGGGAGTAGAAGAGGCGGTTATATTAAACTGTTTCGACAATAAATGGTTGGGACGGAGATGTCAAACTTAATTCCATGCACTTAGGTACCAATGAAAATAGTTCACCAGAAATGATGCCATGAAAATATTAAAAAAGACAGAAAGAAGCCACATTATGTCAGTGAGAAAGTGTCTGCAGTCGAGATCCCTAGTCAGAAGCGATCACATTGCATATCCATTTTTGGATTTTGTAGAGAACTTCGAATACTCAGTTATGTCCCAGACACAGCCGCGATACACACTTGGATGATCATGTCTCTTTCGATTTGTAACTGACTAGGCAGATGATTTTCCCACAGTATGTTGCTGTCTATATTTTTGAGATGAGGTATGATGTACATTATTTACATTATTTGTACTATTGTCCTCATTTTTGTCGCCATATTACAATGTTACGGCCCTTCAGTATCTGTCTATATTTCTGAGATGAGGTATGATGTAGATTATTTACATTATTAGGACTATTGTCCTCATCTTTGGCGCCATATTTATTACAACGTTTCGGTCCTTCAGTATCTGTCTTTATTTCTGAGCTGAGGTATTATATACACTATTTATATTATTCGGACTATTGTCCTCATCTTTGTCGCCATATTTATTACAACGTTTCGGCCCTTCCGTATCCGTCTATATTTCTGAGATGAGGTATTATGTACATTATTTACATTATTTGGACTATTGTCCTCATTTTTGTCGCTATATTACAACGTTTCGGCCCTTCAGTATCTGTCTATAGTTCTGAGATGAGGTATGATGTACACTATTTACATTATTCGGACTATTGTCCTTATCTTTGTCGCCATATTTATGACAATGTTTCAACCGTTGTACGCTCCAGCCTTTGTCAGGTGGTTGGAATGTCGAACTGAAACCTTTCTTTCGCTCACTGGGTTATACTGTTCTAGATCAACGTGCCATGTTTAATGGATGTCAGTTACCAGTTATCTCCTGCTAATATTCTCTGTGAAAGTTCTACACTGCCTTAACCGTGTATTGAACT
>OZ010578.1:29338686-29341186 GCA_963932145.1 Acanthosepion lycidas | reverse complement strand
ATAGATAGATAGATAGATAGATAGATAGATAGATAGATATGGTTATAGTTTGCATATATGCATGCAAAAGTTTGTTTTCGTGTCCGCCTTTGCTTTATTCGGTAGATACAACTAGGCGTGTATTGAAAGAAGCAATGCTATACTCATATGATTATCAAATTGCTTCTTTCATCGCCTGATGTTTGTGTGGCAGTAACTTTGCTATGGTGAGTCTGTAACAGTCTAATGTTAACTCAAGATGAAACTAGTAGTTTCGGATAACAGTAAAATATAAATAGTGTTTTTACTTGAATAGTTTATAATTTGCTCTCTCTATGGTCATATTAATATTAGGAACTTTGATTATAGCCTCTATGAAATTTGAAGATTTTATTTCTCATAGAAGTATGTAAAGGGTATGGAATTACAATGTTGCGACGGAGGAGAAAAGAAACAGTTAGTGTAGAATTGGTGGTTGCATTTAACTATTTCAACATTAAAAGAGTGTGTTCTAGATTGCAATCTAGTAACACGCTTTAATTCATATAGTCGGAGAACCAGGGCGGAAAAAAGCATTTGCCACGAAAATATTTAAAAAAAAAAGAAAGATAGAGAAAATCCAAGCCACATGAAGGAACAAGTGACTGAAGCAGAGATGTAGATACCGCAGTACCAGACCAGGTATATTAGCAGTATTCAATGTACGGACGAATGGTAGATTTGTAAATGTGCAAGATGGACCATAACGAAAGAAAAACTTTTAGCACGACACATTGACCCAACTGTCCTTGCTTTAGATGCATGTACTGAAATGTAGTCACTCCAATTCAACTCAGTCGAAAACGAGTGACCAAGAAATTCTTACTCTCAAGGGGTTTGTTGTCAACCATGTTGATAGTAGTATCTGTCTATATTTCTGAGATGAGGTATTGTGTACACTATTTACATTATTCGGACTATTGTCCTCATCTTTGTCGCCATATTTATTACAACGTTTCGGACGTTATACGCTCCGGCATTCTTCAGGTGGTTGGAATGTCGAACTGAAACCTTTATTTCGCTCACTGGGATAAACTATTCTAGTTCCACGAGCTATGTTTTTAATGGATGTCAGTTATCAGGTATCTCCTGCTAATTTCCCTCTGAAAGTTCTCCACTGCCTTAACCGGGTATTAAACTCACACTGTTATGGTCCTGTCACTGGATCAAACTAAACATGGCACATTTGAATTTATGCAATTAAGAGTTTATATATATATATATATATATATATATATATATATATATATATATATATATATATATATATATATATATATATATATATGCACATTTCATCGAAAACTACGGACAAAGTGCTTTTATTTCGCTTTTTTATACAATTTCTCATGCGATCTAATAACTTTTTTCTTTTCAGATGATAAATTATATATAAAATGTCCGAACGTTCTTTTTATCCGAGCGCTTTCGGCTATACATTTAGACATTTTAAAGGATTATATTTTAACTGTTAAAATAAGAAATAGTTTGTTTTATGTATGATTTATAAAATGTTTTCGTTTTTCAAAACACGATCAAGATATTATATTTATGTTCAAAGTTAATATGATTAAGTGTTGTTTTTTTTGTTTTTTTTATTAATAAGGCTTCCATTATTTTTAGCCTTTTTTGCATGTAGATGATACTGTTATATTAGTGTTGTCAACAAGTATGTTCCGAATAATGTCCTGTAGGTCCCCATGAATATTTAAATGAGATCTAATTGAGCTATGGTCAGAAAGGTGTAGAGTGAGTCTACGTGTCAAACATTTTGTAGTGTGGCCTATATATTATTTACGAATTTTGATTGATCAGGAATACAATTCCTTAATGTGCATTTAAATTCGTAAATAATATTTGCCCTATTGAAATTTGTTCTAAATAGACAAATATGCATATATATATATATATATATATATATATATATATATATATATATATATATATATTGATGCAAGATTCATTAAATAATATAGACAAGTTTTGACATATACGTGTATATATAAGAATATATATTAATACACACAGATACATGCAAACACACACACACACACATATATATATATATATATATATATATATATATATATATATATCGATGCAAGTTTCATTAAATAATATAGACAAGTTTTGTCTATTTATTTTAGGTGTTCATATATCGCAATTTTTCTAGAATTTTCCAGAAACTCCACGATATATCTTCCATATATATATTTTAAAAATCCGCGAAGTCAGGAATCCGCGATAGTAGAACCGCGAGGAATCCCTTTATTATATCGTGATTATATCTATATATATGTATATGTGTGCATGAAAGAACAATTTGCGAAGGGGTACATGAATTTTGATATAAACCTCATTTTGTCTTTTCGTGGTACGAGTTTGAGGTGAAAGTCACATAAAGTAAAACAGTAAATTATATAAATTTAGCAAATATGAAACAGTTTTCTTTCTCGCTCTCTCTTCCTCACACACACACACA
>OZ010578.1:29326186-29333686 GCA_963932145.1 Acanthosepion lycidas | reverse complement strand
ATATATATATATATATATATATATATATATATATATACGATAGAAATAATCTGTAAAAAATTATATAATATTTAATGTACCTAGTTTTAAGTATAGCTAAAATAACTAATGTGATTTCTGAAATTACTGTAAATCATTTGGCAAATCTTTTCCGTGAACTTCAAAATCGTATTGCCCTTTGTATTGTTAATGATGGAGGACATGTGGAAACTTAAATAAAATTTCAATAAAACCTTAAAAAAATATAAATTTACTTCTTTCTAATCCTTTTTACAATTTATTTCTATCGTAAATACAAAAAAATTATAATTTCTTTAAAAGTGCACACTTTATTGACACCATATATATATATATATATATATATATATATATATATATATATATATATATATATATATATATATATATGTATGTATGTATGTATTTATATATAAACACATCTTTGTGTTGTGAGCTCATTTCCATTAATATCAAGTGGTTACTTTCAAAGCTTAAGCTTTTAAAAAAAATACAAGGATTTAGATTTTGCCTACCACGCAGAGAACACGTTTGGATCTTGAAAATCACTGAGACGGTCTTACTTACTTAAACGAAACAAACTCACTGAAAACTCACTACACAGCTTCTCATTCGAAAATTGTAAAAATACAATGGAAATTAGACAGACCTCGTCTGGTTTATTTAATGAAACCTGTTTATATATATATATATATATATATATATATATATATATATATATATATATATATATATAGAGAGAGAGAGAGAGAGAGAGAGAGATAGATAGATAGATAGATAGATAGATAATATTAGTGGTTAATATACACATACATATGGAATCATATATCTAAAATACATAAATCATAATAGTCATTCCATTAAAATGTCATGCCTGATGCTACTGAACCAAGATAGAACTGACACAAGTGATAACACGTTATAAAACCGTGTTTATGTTTTGAATCGCTTCTTATGTCAACATTTAAAAAATATCTCACTACGAAGTTTTAGCAACCCATCTGGACTCTTATCTTTAATAATAAAATTTCATTTACTCTAACATTCGTCCCACAATCTTGTAGATTCAATCTCACTAAATTTTATTTTTTATACCCGGAGTTTGTTTTGTTTTTTTGTTTTGTTTTGTTTTTTTTTAATTTGTAGGTCTGATGAATTGGATCGTGTTTACGATTCCAATGGAATAAATTATGACCATGGAATATTAGTGTTTAAGCCTTTTTATTATATATATATATATATATATATATATATATATATATATATATATATATATATATATATATTTGCGTGATGAAGAGTACTCCCAGTAATTGTTGCCCTCCCACAAGCTCCAGCAAGGCTAAATTCTTAGATAAGCTGCAGTCAAGATATTTTGAAAATTTATGTGCTGCATGTTTTGAATATTAAAGTAATGCAGCTGAATTCCCGCGATTGAATGGCAAATTATTCGTAATCACACATACTCTTAACCAGAAGCAATGGTGATAAGTCTATAAATGATCGAGGCCAAGACCAAGAAGCATGCCCCCAACACGCAGTTCACGCCCGCCCTGAGGTTTGTCGTCGCCGCCAGCGGTGGTTACATTGAAAAATAATGTAGTATGTAACTCTAACTTTTGCTAAGTAAACTGTCTGGTCTCTGCATATACAACGTTTGTTTTTATTGCCTATTTCGTTTTCTTTTTGCCAAGTGTCGGATTTTGCTGCAACACCCTGTATAAAGAACGTAAGAGCTGCAAGGGAAAAAAAGCTCGTGAGCGGACATGAACGCCGATATCCTGAAAGAACACAGCACATGAAAGAAGCGGGTGGTAACCAAACAAACGATGCTTAGAGAACCGAAGGATAAGAAACTGACGATAATCATGATCGCTCACATCCTGAACGGACACAACACATAGAAAAAGACAGAGTTAAGACTGTGCGTCATGTTAAGATATCAATCTATGCTTAGCACACGAGACGGAAATCCTAGTTTGAGAAAGACGATATGGGTACATCACTTTTTAAGTGAACACAGCACCCTTGGCTCGAATTTCATATCGGCATGCCAAACCTATTTCTTCGCCGAAAATTATTACGCGAAGCACACATCCTCAAATACAAAGATATCTCTATCTATAAAAGGCAGGATGTGTGTGTGTGTGTGTGTGTGTGTAACGAATGCACGGCCGCAATTTTCGACGGATTTGCACCAAAATTTACATGCACATGCTCCATGTTAGCAGGAAGGCCCAGATCGATTTGCATTTCCCAACTGCTATCGATATTAGAAATAATCTATTTTTTCATGCTTATACGGCATTTTTCATGTAGTTTCAGGTCATTTTCTACTGGCCAGCGTGAGAGCCAATAGCTGACTGACACGAATGTTAACTAGCATGCAAAAAAATCGCTAGCTACATTCGTCACAAGTGGGGAAAATTTAAATCTGCATGGCACATTACTCCAATTGTCTCATTCGCTTGCTTAAACTTAACGTTGATTCTGATTCCGCAGAACAGGGTTTGGTGTGAAAAAGTATTTGTTGTTAACATTCTTTTTTCATTCGGTTTTTCCAGTTACGAGTCCTTTTTTAAAGCTGATCGTTTTGTGTTCATTTTGTTTAGTTCTTTTTTCGTAACAGATTTAATGTTTAGTATAGAGCTTAGAAAAAATTCGCAGTGTTAGATAGGTGAGAAGTAAGGCATGTAGCAACATCAGCACGGCAAAAGGAACTCCTTTAAAGGCAAGGAAAGGCAAAAATATTTTAAATCAAGTGATAGCGATTGCTGTATGAGTCGTACGATTTTTGAATCAAGCACGGGCAACGTCGGGACATGCTGCTAGTCTACTAATATTTACCTGTACGTTAAGAGACGCAAGGCATTGGGAACAGTACGCTGTATTAACTCTTTCCACCTACTTGGACGAGATGTGACACAAGGTCTTTTTTTAGGTTTGGGACTCAGGCACCTACGCCCGGGACAAGGATAAACATTGTCCTCAGCTCCGCGCGCACCTATCTCTGCCTCTGGTGCAATGGGAGGTTTCGACCTCGGCAGCTTGGGAAGAGTACGCTTAACATACCGGTAGGAAAGACTTACTAATCTTGAAAGTGCGTCTTTACTGTTTACGGGGTCAGCAGTTCAGAAAGAGAAACTTGGCGATCCGATTTCGAATGCTGGATGAGTTCGTTACGCTCTTTTTTCGCACAAATACCCTTGGGACAATTGTGAATCATTTTTTTTTCTCCGATCAAATGTGAGAAAAATATCAAGGAAGGTGGATTTCTCTAGCTTTGGTTGGAAACCAGTCTATGGGAACAACTCAGAATTCAAAATCGGTTCGCGTGCTAATGAGCTAAGATGCAAGCTTCCTAACCTTTACATCACGTTGAATCGCTGTCTATATGCACCCTAGTATATTTCCCAAGAAGTTATAACAATTCACTGACAATAATGTAATAAGGGATTTGATGAAACCCGGATCGCCAAAGTCTGGAAGGTACATTGCATTTTTTTAAATCCAAACTTTTTTCGTTATTTGTTCCTTAGAGATTTTTCTTCTCAGCTTGTCTTTTAAAAATAATTTCTCATCCCAAGAAATTCCTTCCTTATCTTTTTGTATGAAACGTAGATAATTTTAAAATAAAAACAAGAATCGTTCAGTAAAGGAGGCGGGGTTACAATCTATGTTTTTCCTAAGATATTTGATTGATTAGAAATGCACCTGTTCCACTTCAAGATGAACACTTTCATCTGTTTTCCTTTTACACTTGCTTAAACACCACTTATTAATTTTCGTGAAAATTCTTAAAAAACATACTGATGCCTACACTTTTACGCTTGCACAGAGATGCTTCCTACTGTCTCTCTGCGTGTGCGATGCTTGGGTAACTTGTCTTGTACCCTAATTCGATCGTACTAGATAACACATTATTATGTGTATTGCGTCTGTTAATTTCCGTCTGAATGAAAATCACCTTGTACTAATCTTACTAGGCCGAAGAATTCAGGGTGAAGTACCTTATATGAAACATAGTTACTTATCTCTCACAGATGCTAAAGAAATAGATGATAACGCTGAGTTTTTTTCTTTTTCTTTTTTTTTTTTTTAAATACGTACTAACTTGGACCCCTCGTGAGGGTGTATCAACCCATAAATTTACCAAATGACTAAAATCATTAAGTCAGGTTTCTCGTACAGTCTGCCCTTAAATTCATATATTCGGCGGCACCAAGAAAAAAAATCGTCAGAATCCTTGCCATGAATATATCTATTGAAAAGAAACTCCAATCAGTGGTTAAATGGGTCAGGAAATGGCTTAATTCCCTGCCCGCCATCAACATGGCTGATGCTCAACACTTGGAGAGTTTTTTCACTGCGCCTTATTGGCCTAACGTTTTCAACTGACTTGAAGTGGAAGAACTACTTTGAATCAATAGCTGCATCTACTGCAAGGATTGTTAGTTTATTGTATCGTGCAAGAAGGTTTTTTTTCTCGTCACAGGCCATCTTGCATATTTAAAAATATCTACCAGTCAACCTCGCATTGAATACTGTTACCATATCTGGTCAGGTACCTCTGTTATTCATGTCGAGGTTCTTGACAAAATTCAAAGAAGGATCTGCAGTGTAATCGATCCTGACTTGGCATCTCGACTTCAGTCACTTTCTCACAGCTAGGGTATGCCTTCTGTCTGTCTTTTCTACAAATATTCTCATAGCAACGACTCTGACGAGCGTTTTTCCCTGGTTCCGCCGAATATAGGAATTTAAGCGTGCTACTAGATTGGTATCCAAAAGTGGAACTCCATTTCTCTTATTTGTTCCATGATGACTACAATCTTAATAGCATTAAATGCAACGTCAATCGCCAACTTCCGTCCCTCTTTTCCTTATACTCCATATATCCAAACTTATCTCTCACTTTCCCTCGTACTAGTGGCATTCACGTCTTGCTTCGGGTGAAATGACTGAAAAACATAACAGAACTAAAAGGTTTATTCTAAAGCTCTAAAGGTTATCTTCAGAAAAATCTCCTATATGTAAGAGGTTATTCAGATTGACAAAGGAGTGACTTATAAACCGATTACCAGCAAGAATGTAAATCAAGAAATATACTTGTGTACAGATTTCGATTCTCCTTAGACTTTTTACTATTTCCCCTTCGTCCATAAGCATAGTAAATATCTAAATTGTTTACACAAATTATTTTTTCGGTCGGAATTTATTCCACTAAGATCAGTCTCTTAGTCCATCCCATTGGGTAATTTTCAAATCGATTCAAAATATAGGTTGTTAGTTGCTGATTTTAAAGACAGGCTTTTCGAAAATTGATGCCTACAGAAAGACACTGTTCATACTCCAATATTTTCTGGGTTGACTTTAAAACAAATTTTATGAAGTCATTTCTAACCAGGAATTCTCAAGCATGAAAACGAGTTAGATGGTTAAATTGTTTATTCTTTTGCCAAAAATTAATTCAATGATAACATCATCAGAACAACTGAATAATTAAGAAAAATATAGTTAACGTGATCACCTTGCTACTTATAAATTTGAGTCTTTATAAAATGTATCAGTTAAATTATAATCAAAAAGTTTTAAATATAATAGATATCTGTGAACGTACAGTGAGACTTATAAATAGAAAGATGCTAAAATAAAAGTAAACTATACTGATGTAGGAAAAGAGATATAGTAATAAAATAAACCGACTATAAATAAAGAAAATATATAATACAATCTATATTATATATAAAGCAAGAATGGCAAGGCACAGAATATGGTAGGCTAAACATTTCCTTGTTGAGGTTGGCAACATAATTACGCATTTACGGAAATGGCTTCGATTCAATGAAACAAAAATATGTGCAAACTGATAGACAATGCAAGCAGTGTGGCACTGAAAGTCACTCAAAAGGAAATTACGAAAGTTGTCCTGAAAAATAACCCCAGAAAAAAATGCATATTAGTCAACGGGTACCACACAAGTCGGCCAAGGTTTTGGGGAATCGCATCTATATGGTTTTGGCAGTGGTTCTGGGTAGTGACCAGTGGAATCCGACGTGAAGCAGGATCCAAAACGGGGCGTATCTGTCTATATTTTTCTGAGATGAGGTATTATATACATTATTTACATTAGTCGGACTATTGTCCTCATCTTCGTCGCCATATTTATTACAACGTTTCGGCCGTTGTACTCTCCAGCCTCCTGTCTAATGGATGTCAGTTTTCAGTTATCTCCAGTTAATTTCCCTCTGAAAGTTCTGCACTGCCTTAACCGGGTTTTGAACTCCCTCTCTTTGGGTCCTGTTACTGGATCTAACTAACGCCTTTATCGACTGTGCCATGTTTCCTCAAGGACACATGGCACAGTGGATATTTTAGCACAGTGGATAATGGTGTTGGTTAGATCCAGTGATAGGACCCAAAGCGAGGGAGTTCAATACCCGGTTAAGGCAGTGGAGAAGTTGGAGAGAGGAATTAACGGGAGATAACTGATAAATGACATCCATTAAACATGGCACGTGGAACTAGAGCAGTCTACCCTAGTGATCGAAAGAAAGGGTTCAGTTCGACATTCCAACCACCTGAAGAAGGCCGGAGCGTACAACGGCTAAAACGTAATAAATATGGCGACAAAGATGAGGACAATAGTCCGAATAATGTAAATATTATACAAAACGGAGCGTATTTTCATTTGATGAGACTGAGGATATTTTGTCACCCTGTACATGGAATATTCTATTGGTGGTATTTACAGTAGGAAGCTCACACGCACACAAACACACACTCGTATATATATATATATATATATATATATATATATATATATATATATATATATATATATATCAGTGTGTGTGTGTGTGTGTGTGTGTGTGTGTTTTGTTTGCGTGTATAATTATTCTTAGGAGGATATCTGTAGATGAAAATACAATAAAAAAAATCCCGATGACGCAAAGAGAAAAACGCATAAAGTCAAGTATTATTTATTTTTCAGTAATTTGAAGTGCTCAAAGTCTACATTATATTGACAGTGTAAAAACGCTTCACAGCTTCAATCCTCAACAGTTGAAGCCGCTACTCAAGTTTCATGTTCTTTCGATCTTCAGGCCATTATATATATATATATATATATATATATATATATATAGATAGATAGATAGATAGATAGATAGATAGATATCGAGAGAGAGAGAGAGAGAGAGAAAGATGTTTACTCTTATGGTGTTTACTCGTTCCCCCACGAAGACGAGATGTTACACAAGGTCTTTTTATTGTGCGGACTCGAGCGCGTACACCCGGGCAAGGGACAAAATTCCTCGAGCCCTCGCAGACGTCGGTTGCGCTGGCCTCGGTGCGATCACCGTTCCCTCCCTCTGGTGCAATGGGAGGGCGCGGCCTCGGGCAGCTGTTTCCCAGAGCTGGACACCTCTCAGTATAATTTTCTCCTTTGCCCCTCTGCCCTTTGTCAGCGAAGCCCCTGAG
>OZ010578.1:29316186-29321186 GCA_963932145.1 Acanthosepion lycidas | reverse complement strand
AGAAACGGAAAACTTTCTTTAGAAACAGAGAACCTAATACTGAAATGGTACAATATCAATCTTCTTATATGGCAGTGAATACTGAGAAATCTCCACACAGGCGAAAAAGAGACTTGAGGCAAGATAACTGTGTTTCTACATAAGGATGCTGAGAACACCATATACTGCAATGAGAGTAACAAGGACGTTCTTAAGTAAAATGAAAACAAAAAAGGCGTTTACGGACAGAAAAAGACTAGAAATTCCTAAGGAACATAATGAGAAAAGAGGCTTTGGTTAATTTGATTCTGACAGGAAAGGTATAAAGCGAAAGTAACACACGGAAATAACGAGTAACCAATGTAACGACCTTCTCAAAATGGATAGCCGAACAGCGAGTTAAAAAAAAAAGATAATTATTAGGTTGGTGCAAAAATAATGACGTAATAATGTCGTTTTTTGACGTATTTTTTAACGGCAAAAAACGACATTATTACGTCATTATTTTTGCACCAACCTAATAAAACATCAATCTTACTCAGAGTTACAAGCGTCCTGGGTATGACGGTAAACTACATCCGCGTCCTGGGTATGACGATAAACTACATCCACGTACTGGGTACGGCGATAAACTGCATCCAACAGCAAGGCCTCAGATAATGTTTTCAGAAAAATAATGTTGCCAGCTCTAAGTTTTTGAAACAATAATGTTGCCAGCTCTAAGTTTTTGAAACAATAATGTTGCCAGCTCTAAGTTTGTGAAACAATAATGTTGCCAGCTCTAAGTTTTTTTGTAAAAAAGTAATGTTGCAAGCTATACGTTTTTTTTTTTGAAACAATGTAGCCAGCTATACATTTTTTATTCCATACAAAATAGGCATTTAAAATTCATATAAACTGGATTTGGCATTAAATAACCCACAGTGGTTGATATGCCATAAAACCCAAACAAACAAACAAAATCAGAGTTACAAAAGATATGGAAGTGTGGAGAGCCATGATCACCTACGTCTTAAAGAGAGACTGTACAAAAAAGAAACAGCAGCATCTAAGTCATGTAAATAGTAAAACAGGGCGTTAATATGTATGTTGCTACTACCCTAGATGAGTATATTTCACCACAGCTTCACAACTGCAAACTGATCGTTCATATGACTGTTTAAGGAAAAGACGTCGGGAAATATGACGTCGTAAGCCGGAAACGAATACGAATACCGGAAGTTGTATTCCACAATCTAAGCAAGAAATTTCGTTGGACAGCGGTGTAACATCTGTTATTCTATATAGCTGTGAAAATCGAATAATTTCTTCACGCACGAAAAGAGACGTGAAACGACAGATATGTATTTTTACTGACCGGTGATACAAATATTACCGATTTTACTTATGGGCACCGAGGACATTAAACAAAAACAGATGCAGGTACACATAGTTACAATCAGAGAAATATAGTTTAAATTTCTGTGAGATCTGATGAGAAAAGAGGACGGATAAATTATAACAGTTAAGGTTAACTACCCTAGCCGGAAACTGAACTCGATTTGCCGATTATACAGGGTGCGGCTGGTATTTGAGGTCGTACAGATTTAAGATTAATACTGCTTCCCACTAACTTCTAATACTTTTATTTTACAGAAATCAAGAATGGCAAACCCTATGATAACAAATGAAATGAAAAAAACATGCGGTGATTGTGGCATTAAAGGCTGATCATAGCGATATGGATATTGCACGTTTCCTCAGAGTTGCAAGATCTTTTGTTCACAAGATACGAAAAGATTTAGAGGACGCTGACAGTTCCCCAATGTCTGTATTAAAACGTAAACGACATTCTGCACGTTCTGATAAAGTGAGAACATCTGAATTTATTCAGGAAGTCAAACGGACAATTGATGAAAACCGAGGTCAATGAATGAGGTCAATTGCCAAAAAGCTGGATGTGTCTGAAAAAACAATCAGAAGGAGTGTTCATGAAGACATTCGATACACGTCCTACGTGATGAAGAGAGGTCAATTTATGTCGGAAAAGACGAAAGAAAACCGTTTCAACCGATCCAAAAGGCTTTTAAACAAACTTAAAAATCATTCAGAAGCTGGTGGGATTTGTTTTTTCTTAGATGAGAAACAATTTTGCTCAAAATCAAAAACTTAACAGAAGAAATGATGGATGGCTTTGTTCAGATCATTCTGAGGTGCCAAGAGTGATGCGCACAAAATTTCCTTCAAGTGTTATGGTATTCTGTGCTGTTTACAATGAAAGACATGTCATGCCACCACAATTTTTTCCACAAGGTCTTAGAGTAAATGCTGCTATTTATATTGAGGTTCTAGAAACAGTTGTTAAGCCCTGGAATGACAACATATGCAACGGCAGGCCTTACATATTCCAGCCAGACTCGGCTCCATCCCACAAGGCTCTACGAATACAAGAATGGATGGCTGACCATTTGTACAACCACATCACACCCAACATTTGGCCTCCTAACTCTCCAGATCTCAATCCACTAGACTATTATGTGTGGGGCGTTGTTGAGAAGGAGGTTAATAAACAGCCTCATAACACCAAAGACTCTCTTAAAGCTAGTTCGAGTAATGTCCGATATAAATAAATTAATCAGAGCTTACTGACGATTTCGACCTCGTGTAGAGGCAATTATTGATGCTAGTGGTGGTTTTATTGAATAAAATTAAATAATAGTTAGCTAAATTTTATGTTTACTTGTTTGAAATCAAATATAATTATATTCATTTGTTCAGCAAGGTTTTTACTACTCCATCAAATTTCTCCTCAAATACCAGCCGCATCCTGTTTATACTTCTTCTCACACTATGTGGATACATTTCAAACACAGAAATCTCTAATGTTTAATTGATAACAAAAAGTAAAACAAAATGGAGAAACACTATATCAAGTTTATCTCTAAATAGTTGCTACACTTGCATACACATTTCTTAACGAAATTGTAATTGTTATCATAAAACAGATGCAAACTACCTAAGGAAAAACAGTAAATAAAATTAACTTTCATTATTTACATTATTCGAACTGATATCCTGAACTTCATTACCATATTCATAATGTTTCGGACGTTTTATACTCCGGCCTTCTTCGGGGGATTGGAATTTCGTACCGAACCTTTCATTTGTTCCACCGGGGTAGATTGTTCTAGTTGTACGTGCCATGCCTCTTCTGCATATTTCAGTTATATCTCTTTAACTCAACTCCAAATTTTGATTCACCACTGCTGTAGCCAGGTATTGAACTCACAGCTTTTTGGGCCTAGTCCCTGGATCTAACCAACGCCTTTATTCACTGACCTATGTGTTGATTCGAAATTCCAACCACCTGAAGAAGGTCGAAGCGTACAAAATAATGTAAGTAATCACAATCCCTCATCTCAGAGATGTAGACAAAAACTAACTTTATTTTGAATATATTTCATGCTGTGTTGGGGGAAATGAAAAAAGAAAATTTCATTACATTATTTTTTTCAAACATGAAGCACCTGCTTACCTTTAAAAACGACGAATCCTGGTCTTTATTATCACCTGAACATCGAAAAACTAGCATCGTTTAGAAATATATAGGTTTCCAAAACACAATGGCAGAAAAGGAAAAGATTTTTGCATCGTATCGTGACCGGCGATGAAAAATGGGTACACTACGATAACCCTAAGCGTAGACGTTCTTGGGCGGATCCGGGCCATGCATCAATATCAGCGGCAAAGCCGAATATCCATGGTTCGAAGCTTCTGCACTGAAATTGATGGGTTCATCTGGGTGTCGTTTATTACGACCTGTACAAAGCGCCCGATACCATAACGACTGACCACTCTCGACTACAATTTTTGTGTTTGTACCGAGCATTGAAGAAAAAACGGCCGTTATACGAACAGTGGCACAACAAGGTGATTTTGCAACATAACAACGCTAGGTCACATGTTTCAAAACGGGAGAAAACCTTCTGTGAAACGCTTAAATGTTAAGTAATAATCCATCCGTCGTATTCCGCTTGTTCCGATCGATGGCACATGGCTTGGCTGAGCAACACTTTCATTCTTATGAAGATGCCAATGAATGAGTCGCTTCGTAGTTAGTCACAAAAGACGTGACGTTTTTTCAACGTGGAATTCAAATGCTGCTAAAAAATGTCAAAAAGTAGTGGCTAACGATGGACAATGTATTCAGTGACATGTTTCTTATTAATTTTTGAAAAAAAAAACATTACTTTTCATGAAAAATCAGCGAGAACTTATTCAAGGTTATAATATATAGGGGAAGTGTTTTATAATAGGTAGAAAGTCTTTCGAAATTTCGAAAAAAATGTCTGTTTAAATTTATTAATTTCAATGTCATCTTTAAATGCATGCGTACCCCCCCAAATACACACACACACACACACACACACACACACACACACACACACATATATATATATATATATATATATATATATATATATATATATATATATATAGTCATCCACAGACGACTGTTTCGCTGTATCGCAACTCATCAGAGTGACTAGACGTCAGGTTCCTTCTAGGTAGAAATATAGTTGTGCTATATTTATAGAATATAGTGTTCAATATTAGAGTTAGAGCGGATGTAAATATAAAAAAGAAAGAGACCATTGAAGTTAACACTCTGAGTGTTGATTTCAATGTTCACTTTCATATTTATACACACTCACACGCACACACACACACACATATATATATATATATATATATATATATATATATATATATATTATGGCTAACTTTTTAAAAATATAATTATTTAAAAAAAAATTGATTCCATCACTAATGTAATTCATATGTAGCGATGTAATCATAAATATAATTATAATATAGGCTCTATTTGTGTATCGAGCACTGTTTTTTTTTAAATAAAAGCAAAAATACATGAGAACACACACACACACACATATATATATATGTGTGTGTGTCTGTGTGTATGTATGCATGTATGTGCGTGTTTCTTTCTGTGTGTTTCAGTGTCTATTCTGTAAATTATT
>OZ010578.1:29308686-29311186 GCA_963932145.1 Acanthosepion lycidas | reverse complement strand
GGTGATAATTGCTACACATGAGTGAGACGATATTTAAACTGCTGATTCACGCTAATCACTTTGAGCTATCAGCAATATATCCAATTATTTTGTTTATGCCACTTACTCTTTCTAGTTAATTTTTAAAATCCAGGGGGAATTTACAAATATTTCATTGAAAAACAAAAAGCAACAAAAAAAAAAAAAACGTTTGCATTTCATTTTTATTAAAAGTTCAATTTATATTACTCATAAATTATTTGCTCTACTGTCCGTACGTCCATTTCTCAAATTTTAATTATCCGGGTGTGAAATAAAGAGAGCATTTGAAATCATCTGGACATTCTAAAATTTCATCTCCTGCAAGAAATATATAGAAGAGGAAGATCATATTCCTCATATTTAAGTTAAACATATACAATATATAATTTCAAACAGTGAAGCAAAGTTCCTTAAATGTCAGAAGTGTGGAGGACCCAGTGAGTATCCAGCTCACTACTCAATTGTAATTGATGTAGCGAGGGAACTCGCTAACCATTACATCAAGTCGAGATTCCCTAAATAATGTTCTAAGCGTATCTTATGTGTGGCACAAGGCCAAATGTCTGGAACACACAGTGAGGATCCAACTCACTACTCAGTCGTAGTTGTCCTAGCTTAACAAACTTTCAAAACATTAAATCAAGCCGAGGTGATCAATATCATATTGAAACTAGCAGCATGGCCCGGCGTTGCCCGTGCTTGATTCAAAAATCGTACGACTCATACAGAAATCACTATCTCTTGACTCAAAATATTTTTGCCCTTCCTTGCTTTTAAAGGAGTGCCCTTTGCCGTGCTGATGTTGCTACATGCCTTACTTCTTGCCTATCTCACACTGCGAATTTTTTCTAAGCTCTATACTAAACATTAAATCTGTTACGAAAAAAGAACTAAATAAAATGAACACAAAACGATCAGCTTTAAAAAAGGACTCGTAACTGGAAAAACCGAATGAAAAAAGAATGTTAACAACAAATACTTTTTCACACCGAACCCAGTTCTGCGGAATCAGAATCAACGTTGAGTTTAAGCAAACGAATGAGCTAATTGGAGTAAAGTGCCATGCAGATTTAAATTTTTCCCACTTGTGACGAATGCAGCAATCGATTTTTTTTTGCATGCTAGCATGCTAGTTAACATTCGTGTCAGTCAACTGTTGGCTCTCACGCTGGCCAATAGAATCTTCCTGCCTATTCGTGGAAGCCAGCTATAGGCACTCACTCTGGCCAGTAGAAAATGACCACAAACTACAGGAAAACTGCCATAGAAGCATGAAAAAATCGATTACACTATCGATGGGAGTTGGGAAATGCAATGTCGGTCTTGGCCTTCCCGCTAACTTGGAGCATATGCGTGTAAATTTTGGTGCAAATCCGTCGAAAATTGCGGCCGTGCATTCGTTCCACACAGACACACATCCTGCCTTTTATAGATGGATATAAGCACCTGAAATATGAATCTAAAATGTAAAATTCAGTTAATACACGGTACTTAATACAGGTAAAATAAAATTTAAAAATTCCTTTCGTTTTTCTTTCACTATACTTTTATAAGTGATTAGTTGCTGCTCAAATTAGAATGAATATGGTTTTTCTTGAAGCACTCATCAAAGAGAAGATAATATTTTGTAAAAACGGGATAACAACAGGGAAATCGTATATCTCGGAATGTATTTGTTTGTGAAGTTTGTAATAGTTCAATGCTATAAGAGTTAGTGTCAAAACCACAAAACCTGATATATATATATATATATAAGTCTGTAATCTGTGAAAACAGTAATATAATCTTTCAGTATCTGTCTATATTTCTGAGATGAGGTATTATGTACACTATTTACATTATTCGGACTATTTTTCTCATCTATGTTGCCATATTTATCCCAACGCTTTGGCCGTTGTACGCTCCGGCCTTCTTCAGTTGGTTAGAATGTCGAATTGAAACCTTTATTTGGTTCACAGCGGTAGAGTTTTTGTCTAATGGATGTCAGTTATCAGTTATCTCCTGTTAATGCCCCTCTCCAGGTACTGAACTTACACTCTTTGGGTCATTTCACTGGATTTAACTAACACCTTGAAGACATCTGTGTTTGAATTTCTGGACATTATATAACTAATGTCTTCAGCAACCATTTTTGCTGTTATCGTTGCATGTTTTACCATGTCTATGTTGTTGTTATTGTCGCTTTTTCTCTGGAACTCCTTATTATTGGTTCCCATATTATATTCATTTCTATCCTTGGTCGGCTCAGGAGATTTTTGTGGCCTAGCATATTTGCTGATTCCTTAAGTTTGAGAATTTTCCAATGGTGTTCTATGTCTATGATCTCAACCTGATCCATAGTGGGCGGTGATCTTCCTTTTGAACTTACACTACCACTTCAACAGAAAATGTATACCTGTTTTTTTTATTTTATTTTTTTTTTTGACATTACAGAAGCACACGAACTTATTAATAGAGACTCCCTCTCTTTCGTAGACTG
>OZ010578.1:29273686-29293686 GCA_963932145.1 Acanthosepion lycidas | reverse complement strand
TAGTTTTTTTTTCATTCTTTAATAAGTTGGTGTTATTAGATCATTGGACAATCATATACATTTATATATATATATATATATATATATATATATATATATATATATATATATATGCGTGTGTGTGTGTGTGTGTATGTGTGTGTGTGTGTGTGTGTGTGTGTGTGAAAATATTATAGAAAATAGTAAAGAAACTGGCTTGGTAAATAATCCAAAGTTCCTTAGTATTTTTGTTATTATTTTTAAAAAAAATAGTGCTCGATGAGAAAGTAGAGCATAAATATAATTATTTATTTAAAAATATGATTCCAAAACGCTACATAAGAGGTCTCATGTTTCAAAACAAGAGCCGAAAACTTCAATATAATATTTGAATTAACTTGAGTTAAAGTAGACTCTGTTCCATCTTCAAGCGGAATTTTTTTTTTTTTTTTTTTTTTTGGGAATAACTTATTTCTAAGTTATTCCAAAAAAAATTTCGCTTGAAGATGGAATAGAACCTACTTTAACTCAAGTTAATTCAAATATTATTTTGAAGTTTTCGGCTTTTGTTTTGAAACATGAGACCTCTTATGTAGCGAGTTGGAATCATATTTTTAAATAAATAAATAATTATATATATATATATATATATATATATATATATATATATATATATATATATATATATATATATATATATAAGCGTTTCACATCAAGCAAGGCGGGAAACCACTAGCACGCAAGGGGTTACAGAGAGTTGGAGCTAGCTCAAATAGGAGTGATAGAGGAAAGGATGAAGAGAAGGATAGGGGATAGATCAAGGCATCTGGAGACGTCGATTGATGTTATATTTGAATAGTTGGAGATTATAGCTATCAGGGAGGCAGGAAAAGAGGAGGAAGTTCCACAGGCGAGAGGTGCGAGACATGAAGATATTGGAGTAGAAGAGACGGTTACATTTAACAGTTTGGACAGTAAAAGTGTGTGAGCGAGATACCAGCCTAATAGAACGCTTAAATTCATGAAGTTTGCGAACCAGCATATAGAAGCTCCTCGGAGCAGCTACCATGAAAGTATTTGTAAAAAAGACAGAGGGAATCGACGTTACGTCTGTGAGAGATCGAATGCAGACGAGATGCCAGATCAGGGCTAATTATGTTCCATATCCGTCTCTGGATCTTATTAAGAACCTTGAGACAAACATAATGGGCACCAGACCATATATGGAAACAATACTCCATGGAAGGGCGAATGGTTGATTTGTTGAGTGAAGGATCGACAGGTGAGTCACTTTTATAGAACAGTACGATATATATACATCTGTAGACCAAAAATAATCATATATATATATATATATATATATATATATATATATATATATATATATATATAAAGAGAGAGGGCAATAATATACATATATATAGATAGAGCAAATATAATGATATATATATATATATATGTAGAGCAAATATAATTATTTATATATATATATATATATATATATATATATAGAGAGAGAGAGAGAGAGAGAATAGAGAGAGAGAGAGAGCAAATATAATATATTTACCTATGTAGAGCAAATATAATTATATATAAACATATATATATATATATAATTATATATAAACACATATATATATATATATATATATATATATATATATATATATATATATATATATAATCAAGAACAGTATTTAGGAAATTGTAAAAACAATGGCAAAAGTTTGTTTCTGAAGAATTTCATTCGGTTTGTTGACATTGTTGTTTCTTGACATGTGCATGAATGAGAGACGGTGGTAAATTCATTATTTTTTAAAATAATTTTTAACTATCCCATTTTTAATTATTTAGCAAGAATGATGATTCTTTGTAAGAATCTGCATGCAATTTACTATGGCTGAATTAGAGATTAAAGCAAATTTCTAGCCATTTTTGTCCTCACGAACATACAATTATGGCACCAGACCGAAAATGCGGGGAGCTTAGGCTGGTCCTCACTAACTATCTTATACCTATCAGTTCTAATCTTCATCTTGAGCTGATGCTCAAAGAATATATCATATATTAATAATATATAATTAGATCCTGTTGAGAAAGAGCGTTGAAAAATAATTACAATAAAATTAATTTAAAATTGCTGGAACAAAAATAAAAGTGATATTGTGGAAATTATGAAAAATAAGGTTGTTGGATTGAAAATAATGTAAAATTATTGAAATATAAATAAAGTAAAATTCTTGAAATAAAAATATTGTTTTTAATAAAAAGAATAGTAAATTTGTTGAAAAATTCTACTAAAAAATAATAGTAGAATTGTTCGACTAAAATAATGGTAACGTTCTTGAAATAAAATTAAAAGTACAATTGTTGAAGTAAAACTAATAAAAAGAATAGTGAAATTGTTGGTATATTTATTATGTATAATAGATAATTGTGGCACATGGCCTAAAAAGGGGAATGGATTGAGAATGGTCTTCACTAACTATCCTATACGTTTCTATATCCAATTTAAAATCCATTCACTCATTACAATTTGCCCATTCACCACAAAATCTCGTCCGTCGCCAACCAATCCTCCATACACCATAATACCCCATCCTCTCAAAAGAGACCTACAAAATGCACCCCATGCCATAAAAATTTAATGATAATAATGTATATATACAATTCTAAAGATGAAAAATGAGAGAGAAAAGAGATGAACCCAATAACAAACTAAACATGAACAAAAAGTGAACTAAACATAACTGATGTTATTAAGGCCCGTCCAGCCCTCAACAAAAGGAGAGACCACTGTATCCTGCCCGTTGGACAAAATCAAGAAGCTCTCTCACTAAGGGAGTGGAAAAGAAGAAAATATATACGGACATGGGAAAGAAAAAGCTGACCCACTCGAGATAAAAAGAGGGCCAAAAACAAACTGGGGAGGTTGGGAATCTCGACTTTGATCATAACCAAAGAGGCAGCCGGGAACAGCCAGGAACAAAACTTACTGATATTAACTAGGCACACAAAAGCTTCTCTAACCAAACCAAGGGGACGGTTCCACAGGAAACCACCCCGATGTGATGTAGATTGACCTAAAATAGAAAATCAAGGCTAGCCCCGTTCAAGCGAACCAAGCTTGCCTCTTTCACCCACCTTTCGCTGAAGACTGTCGAATGCAGGCGTTTTTTATCAGTTAATCTTCATTTTGAGCTGATGCTGAAAGAATCGGATTAGACCTGATGAGAAATACGGATGCCTCGCAAGACTTCCTCCATTCACGTTATGTGTTGTTTTTAAATGTCTTTTTTTAATATATTCAAGATTCTAGAGTTGTCTCCAATATATTCTTTCTGGCAATAATTGAAAGAGTAAATTCCTCCTTCAGGTTTTGACATGATGTTTTGTTCTGTATTGATTAAATCTTTTATTGTTTTAGATATAGTTTTGACAAATTTTATGTCGCTTTTAGAAAAAAAAATTCAGTTATAGTTGTGGCAGATAGAATAATATATTTTTTTGATACATTGGATATGTCAGGAAGGACAGCTTTTCTATTGTAAAATATTTTATGAGACTTTTGAATATGAAATAGGATATTGAAGGGTTTTTAATAATTTTTTAAAATATATTTCCCCTGTTCGTGAAAATATTGAAGGTTGCAAATTCTGAGTGCTCTGAAGTGGAATCCAGTGATCATACCGGATTTAACTTTCTTGCTCTGATTGGAATAGAAGTTTATAACGTCATTTTTATTAGTTGATTTCGGTGGACACTAAGTTTTAGGCTGCTATTAATTCAGTGTAACAGGAACTGTAAAAATGTAAAGTATTATTTTCTTTAATTTCGTATGTAAATTATATTGCATGTTCGACTTCGTTTTGTTTATCTACAAGATCCAGTATCTGTCTATATTTATGAGATGAGGTATTATGTACACTATTTACATTATTCGGACTATTGTCATCATCTTTCTTGCCATATTCATCACAACATATGCTAGGCCACAAAAATCTCCTGAGCCGAACAAGCATAGAAATGAATACAATATGGGAGCCAGTGATAAGTTGTGCCAGATAAAAGCAATATCAGCAAAGATTGCAATATGAGCACTGGTTAAATATGATTGCTGAAGACATTAGGTTTATAAGACCCAAGAATTCATACACAGATGTTCTCAAGGACGCATGTCACAGTGGATAAAGTCGTTAGTTAGATCCAGTGACAGGACCCAAAGAGTGTGAGTTCAATGCCTGGTTAAGGCAGTAGAGAATTAACAGGGGATAATTGACATCCATTAGAAATGGCACGTGGAACTAGAAAAGTCTACCCTATCAAGCAAAATAAAGGGTTCAGTTCAACATTCTAACCACCTGAAGAAGGCCAGAGCGTACAACGGGCAAAACGTTGTAATGAATATGGCAACGAAGATGAGGAGAATAGTTCGAATAATGTAAATAGTATAGGAATTGATATACTTTAGTTATATTAGTCGTATTCTTGTGAGTACACTTTTGTTACCCGATATTTAATTTTCCTAAACATTGAAATTAATAGCAACAGGGGTAGACTGTCAAATTTGCATAGAGAAAGACTGTGCAGCCGACAGCAATAGAAACTCTATTTCTCTTTTCCAACAGGAAAATTGCTTCTATAAACATATCAAACATTTAACAAATTGGCCGCGGGAGAACGCGTTGATAGAGCACGGTTTTAATTGCCTAATGGAGGAATGCATATTTACCGTAAGGACATTTCCGAACCTATATCTGCTATCTTCAGTCTCAAAACATAAAACGGTGAAGATGAACTGTAGAAATAAGAAATTATTTCGGATCTAAAAAGCTCACGTAATTTGTAAATGGATTTCTTTTTAGAAAACAATAAGGCGCTTGCTGATTTAATATTGAAGACAGTACCATTATATTGGGTTGGTGCAAAAATAATGTCGGTTTTTGACGTATTTTTTAACGTCAAAATCCGATATTATTTTTGCACCAACCTAATATATCCTTTCAATATCAATGATGATTTCAGGATAATTAGAGGTATATTATTAATTGGATAATATTTTTCTGAGTTACATGCCGTACCAATTAAAATCATGTTCGAGGAAAAAGATAATTTCCACTACAAGAATTCTGAGTGAATATGGTCGGTCAAATCATATCTGGTGGGGAAACAGTTTATGTTGACTTGTCTTTAGTGAAGTCGAAATAACAGAAAAAGAAGAAAATAATCAATCAGAAGTAAGTGAGCTAATAATGACATAAGTTATATTGTTAGATAACTGAGATTAAGCAGATGCCGGTACAGAACCATGCGAAGGACCTATACGCGGGATGCAACTCTTATACAGGTGTAAAAACCCGCCAAAATGGCTGCAAGTAGGCAAGTATAAACGACAGGAGAACGAAAGAGAATTGTGAAATCGTCAAATCGTGGTGGCCAAGAAAACGTGGACTGCATGACTTGAACAAGAGTATGACTCTACCAAAAGGGTCACCAATTATATAAAAAAAATTTTATAGATTATATATAAGGATACTATTAATAATAACAAATAAATCTGGAAAATTTCAGGAGAAATGAAAAACTCTTAGCACAGCAAGGGGAGATTGCTGTAAAGCTTTTGATAGTGTGCCACACTTGTGACACTATTTAGGTCGCTAGAAAGAAAGAAGAAAAAAAAAGAAAGGATTAAATTTAGGTGATAAGAAGCCATCACGAAAAGGACACTAAGCGATGTTATTCTTTTTAACAAAGAAAAATGCTAAAGGTTTTATTTTCATTAGCGAGGAAAGTAAAGTCGCGGATGTTTCGGATTTAATCTGATTTATGTTTCGGTAGCGGCGAGTAAGATATATCCAATCTGCCCATGGCAATGGTAAAAATTTCAAGTTGGACAAGAGACCTCCCGCAGAATTCTAAAGAGATAAAAATAAAAATTAATTAAGCACGCACTGACCGAAAAACAATATGTCCGCTGGACCTCCCGTAAGGTGCTGGGAGATAAAAGTTAATTAGGTCAAGCTTGACCGAAACCAAAATGTCCGTGGAATCACCGCCATGTCATTTGGGAAAAACACCTGTTTATTGTCAGGGCTGGCTATGATAGCAAAATTATTTTATCAGAACGAATAATTGGCACCAAGCTGCGATACGTCCAATTGACCACCCACTTGATAATTGGCGAAAATCTCGTTGACGAATTCCATATGATTCGGTTAAGATAAGAGTCTAAGGTTTGTTGTCGGGCAGAAGAAAAGGGAAGAAAGGAAAAAGAAAAAGAAAAAGGAAGATAATTTTTTTTTCTTTGAGCAAGAATTTTTAAACCGAGGCTAGTCTGGCCACACCCACACTGCTGGGCGCCCATTGGCTGAATGCTGGCGTGAGCGGCAGGCGAAGGTAATCATGTGAAGAAGGAGGGGAGGCCTGTTGGCATCCATTGAAGAGATCGGTATGAGATGACACTGTGAGAGAGAGGGGAAACCCGTTGACACCCTATGAGGGTATCGTGAGATACCAATATGAGAACAGAAGAAGGTGGGAAGACGAAAGACTTCCAAAAATGGAAAATAATAAATTTTCCTGACCGAAAACAAAGAAGTGAATTGTAGATTTAGAGTTATCAAGGAACCTCAAACCCCGACAAGCCCACCCTGGTTTTGGTCGGCGTCCATATAAGCAGAGTCGCAACGAGTTGCGGCATTTAAGTTGGAGCTGGAGTTCAGTTGGGGAGTTTTTGGCAGTCGCCTCGCAGAACAGCTGACTGAAAGATTCCACGCAATTCCGAACTCAACTTCTTACCAAGAACAATTTATTTTTGAAGAACGACTTAGGCTCACACCACCAAAACAAGTTTCACGAATATCGCCTGAAGATACACTAAAACCAGTTTCTTAAAAGAACAAATTAAGATGTTAAGACTCGCCTAACAAACACAAAGTGTCACGAATCCATATAAGCGGGTTGGTAGGAAGACACAGTCCTGTATTCAGGAACCAGATATAAAATATTATCCTTTTTAACACATTTGAACTTTTCGAGTTATTATTTTATTTTCTTTTACATATATTGTGCTGTGTTGCCCTTGTCCGGACTCAGCTTGCATTACGGCCCGGCGACTGATTGATTTCGTCTACCTAAGATCAAATCACAACGTGGGTAGGTTAGACTAGAAATCAAAACAGTTACTTCGGTAACCAAACGTTGGAGGCGAGCTGGGAACGACAAGGCTGATACCGAATCTAACCAGATTCCCATCCGAATCACTAAAAGGTTAGAACGTCACCAATACCAAGCCAGTTGGTCGTGACAGGACAGAATAGCACGACGGATGTGGTCAGGCAGACGTCACATTTGGCGCAGCGACACCGTGGGACGTCTTACACTCTTGGATCCTTAAGACTCTGTACAAATTCTCCTTAAATCTCCTTAATGTAAGGATAAGATGATGGAAAACGAGAGGCAATGCCACCTGCAACCGCCTAAATATCCGAAGATGAATATTTCAAGGAGACTCTTTGTCACCTCTTGCATTATTTCTGTCCTTAATCCTCTTTACGCATAGATATAAACAATAATATCTATGGGTACAAATTAAACAAGAAAGTATTCAATCACTTACACTACATGGCTGATCTTTGCCAAAGACGAAAAAGAATTGAAAGGCCTCCTCACTACTGTAAAATGTTTCAATGACGGCATAGATAGGGATTTCGAATTAGATAAAGGCGCAGAAGTAACATCCAAGAAAGGTAGAATTACGGAAACACACTTAGTAGATTTAGATTATGTCAAAATGATTAGGGGAATGGAACAGGAAGAAGCCCGTACATACCTAAGAATTAGCGAATGCAATGGAATACAGCATACCCAAATGAGGGAAAAGGTAAGAAAGGCGTACTACAGGCGTGTATGCCTGATACCGAATAGCTATCTGAGCTCATATATATATATATATATATATATATATATATATATATATATATATATATATATATTCTGTGGAATCGTGCATGGATTCCACCTATTTTTACGTGCGCGCGCGCGGATTGCACCCCTTCCTTTCACGATCGGTTAGACATAGTAGTAAACCAGCCTTTTGTCGCCGACTTCGACGTTGCTAGCTGCTCCTGGTTCCAGCTTGGACAGGATTTGAATTTTTCCCGCGCTTCCTCTGACGTCACCGACGAACAGCCTTTTTCAAGTCAGTTGCTGCCTTATTTTCAAGCTAGAAGGTCAACTCATTTATTCCGTGCTCCTAACTCATACGCAGGCCGGAATATCTTAACTAACCAAAACTTCAACATGTCGTGTGATTATAACTTTTCTTCGAACAACCTGTTCGAACTTTCCTCCGTTTCTCTACTGGAAAATGTCGAGATTGCGACACTGTGTTAGCTCAAGTTGTAAATTCTGTGATAAATATCCAGAAACAATTGACCGTCTTATATCAGGTTCCACGGTATTGGCGCCCACTGAATATAAAATCCGGCATGACAGAGTGGGCCAATATCTGTACTGAAAAATCTGCAATTTTTACAGAAATGTAATTGCAAGAAACTGGTATGAACATTACCAAAATGCGGATACGGAGATAAGATCTGCAATAATTTTATGGGGGTATTACAATACACAAAGAGAAACCAATCAAATCTAATTGCCCAAACATCGATGATCCCAAAAATTATGGGCCAATAACATGCCTGTTCACCCCAAAGAAGAGATGTCGAAGACGTTCACATGGCTGTAAAGATCAATAATAAATAAAATATTTCGCCCCTTATGTTCTATCTTTAATTCCCCTTTCGCATGGGCTAAACAGTATTACCTATAGATGCAAAGTTAAAAAGAAAGTGTTACTTACCGACTGTATATGGATAATATTAACCTTTTTGCCAAAGACGACAATGAGTTGAAGGGTACATTCAATAATTTAAAATGTTTCGGTGACGAAATAGATATAGATTTCGGAAAAGATAACTGTGGAAAAGTAACATTAAAGAAAGGGAGAATTACAGAAAGACACTCAATAGATCTAGATATTGTCACAAAGTCCAAAGAATTCGAACACGAAGAAGCCTATAAATAACTATGAGTCAGCGAAGGATATGGAATATGGTATAGAGAAATGAAGGAGAAAGTAAGAAAAGAATACTACAGCGATTACGTCTGGTGTTAAATACAGAGTTGAATTCACAAAATAGAATATCAACCTTAAACACTTTGGCTGTCTCTGTGATGCGATAGAATTTTAATATCCTTAATTGAACAAAAGCATTGATTAAACCATAGCTAACTTTAAGCGAATGCATGTCAAAAAGAGAAAATTTTCACTTGCCACTATCTTCATCATTCTAAGGCTGATGTTGATCGGCAGAGGATTAGTTCAACTAGAACTGTCTTACAAAACAGCATCAATCTATCTTAGATAACTGGAAACTACAGAGGAGTGGATAATGATCTGTGTCAAAGAATATGAACGGATTAAGAAACTTTATTGAGTAATAGAATAAATGAACAAATTCAAAAGCGAATTTCAAGCGGGGGTGGAATTGAAAATAAACCCTAACACACCTGCTGCAGCTGCAAAGAACCTAAAAAAAGAAACAAAAGCAAATGCAATGAACCACATGCAAAACGATGGTAAGATAAGTCTTTCTTATGGTCAATACACTGCTCTTGCAAAACAAGCTGATATAAACAAACCCCTACCTATCAGTTCTTACTTAGCTGGAATCGTAGGTTTTTGTTCTTGTTCCCCAGAACCAAGAGCAGCTAACTAGAAATTATCAAAAATCATATTCTGAAAAATTGTGATGACCCCTAAAAGGAAATTCTGTAGTAAATCCGGAAACAAGTGACCATCTTGTATCAGGTTGCACAGTGTTAACACCAGCTGAATACAAAACTAGGCATGATAGGATGAACAAATATCTTCATTGGATAATATGCAACTTTTATTGGAAGGAAACGGAAAGAAACTGGTATGAACATCACTCAAACCCGGTTATAGTAATAAAACTTGTACCAATTCTAAGGGACTTTGTAATGCACACAGACAGAAAAATCAATACTAATCACACAGATAACTGCATCAAAGACCACAAAAACAGAATATGATTTCTTATTGATATGCCAGACCCTGACGATTTTCATCTATTTTTGTAATTTTTAAGAAATCAATGAAAAGACAAGAATCATCGAAATCTAAAAAATATGACACATGTGAACATCAATAATTACAATTGTATTTGGTGCCTTCGGACTGATGGGAAAACATTCCGATAGACAACTTGATGGGATTCCTGGTAGCTCATGCCTCAAAGTAATACCAAAAATTGCACTCACAAGTACAGCTCACATGTTATGAAGAGCTTTATCCATGTAAAATATATGTGATCTGTTTTGTTTTTTTTCTTTACTGAGTGCAAAATATCATGAAGCCATTTCTTCTTTTATGCCGCTGGCTGGGACCTGGAAAGAAATGTCTATACAACATAAATCCTAGGAAGGAATAATAATAATAATTAAAATGATTTGAAATGATAAAAAAATAATGCATGCATTGTGTAACTAATAATAATAATAATAATAATAATAACAACAATAGTAATAATTATTACAGCAAAAATAATAATAATAACAACAATAATAATAGTAACAACAACAACAATAATAATTACAACAACAACAATAATAACAATAGTAATAACAACAACAACAATAATAATACCAATAAAAATAATAATAATAACAACAACAATAATAATAACAACAATAATACTAATAGTAATAATAACAATAATAATAACAATAATAATAACAAAAACAACAATAATAATAACTGTAATAATAAGAACAGTAACAACACAGCAACAACAATAATAATACTAATATCAACAACAATAATGATAACAACAATAATAATAACAACAATAATAACAATGTTAACAACAATAGTAATAATGATAACAATAATAACGGAAACAACAATAATAACAATAACAATAATAATAGAAACAATAATAACAATAATAACAACAACAATAGTAATAATAATGATAATAATAACAACAACAAAACAATAATAATAATAATTAAAAAGTAAATAAAATAAAATATACAATAATAAATATTATTATTATATATTTATACTCATATTGAATTTTTTAGAGACTTTCACTTTCATGTTCGTTTCAAGTTATTTTCTCGCATAAACTTATGTAAAAATGGTGTAAAACCTCATCTAATCCATGATTTTTATAAGCAACTTTTGTTTATAAACACATTTGTGTAAATTTAAAACTTAACAAAACAAGAGGCTATTTATACTGTATTCCTGAATTCTACAAATTCTGTTAGTTTAGTTACATTAAAATGCTTTTATATTTTCATCATTAAATATTATTTTTTAGTCATTTCCCACAAAGTCTTAACGATTTCGGGTGAAATAATTAAAAAAATAATATTAGACTCGACTATTAAAAGCCTGGTGACCGGTTAAGTAACTTGAATACTGATAAAATATGTATATCAACAGATATTTACTAAACGCAGTCTCAAATGTCACAAATCAACACCAAAACAAATTGGCTTGTTATCTTTCCACGGTAGATCAAGCCTTTAAACGAACTTATTCCTTTTTAGAACAGTACAAATCTTATGCCAATAATAGCAACTTTGAAATGGCTTTATGAAAGTGTGTGTATTTTGCTTACAGTGTTTTTAACTCGGTAAAGAGTGCAAGACATAAAATGCATAATGTTTCTTAAATAGTTCAATAGATGTAAAAAAGTAGCAAAACTTTTAATTTCTGGTAATCAAAGGGAAATTCACTGTGGAACGCTGATTACGCCATTAAGCACTAATGAATTGTGCAACCCTAGTCTAAATTCGATGATAAATAATCATCTTTTCCAGTTGGGTTTCTAAATTCTGTGAAGTGCTTTCTGTAAACCTAGATTTCTGGAGACAAGGAACCTCGTTAGGTTATTGACTAAACTTGAGATATAGCAAACGGAAACCATGGAAAATCTAACACGTCCTCCATATTCGCTAAATCAAGTATCGGTGGCTCTTGTAAACGATGAAGTGTAACAAATGAACACTTCGAATGTGCGAAGGTCATCAAGAATTGCGTTTTTCTTTGTTGAAGCCAAATCGATATAGAGGGGTTTGTGCTTGCAGACGTGAACGATAACAATGCCAAAGTGCAGTTGAATACGGAATCAGTATTTACTAAGTGAAAATAAGTAATGATCTTGTTAGTTCAATGAATACAAGTTCATATTGAGGGAGTCAAATGTCTTTCTCTCCAAACAAGTATAGATTGAGAGAGAAGCAGGCCATAAAAGCTATATTATTATGTGAATGGTTCTAAAGAAGATAGAAAATGCAACGAAAAACGAAAAGTGGGAGTAGACTTTCTTTTTCTAATGGGAAAAGCTACAAGAGAAAGATTACTCTGCAAAAGGTCTTTAGTTAGCTTGAAATGTAGACAGTGAATTGGAAAATTGAGCAAAATAATACTATGGTAGAATTTAAAGAAAAAATTAATTGAAGTTGAATTTTACCTCTGTCATCAAACACAAGTAAAACGGATTCTTTAAAAATTATAAATTAATCAAATAATTATAACAGTCATTAATTAGGAAAAATAATGAAGCAATAAGTGGTCTGCATCTTCCATTTAATATTAAACTATCGATCTATAATATTTTGAATAAAAAGCAATTATGAGATGGTCCTTTGATGGCGGTGGTTACATTGAAAAATGATGTAGCAACTCTAACTGTTGCTAAATAAACTGTCGGGTCTCTGCATATACAACTTTTTCTTTTTATTGCCTATTTAGTTTTCTTTTTGTCAAGTGTCGGATTTTGCTGCAACACCCTGTATATATATTTAACCTGTTTTTGAGTTTAATTAATCAAGTAAACATATTAGAATTATGAACATTTTTTCGGCTTTTACTTAATGTATAACTTTGTGTCTTGCAAGATATTCTCTAAAATCGACGCAATCTTTCACCGGGCTTGAACCAGGGAATATTCGATTCCTATTGACGTTACAATCGTACAACAATCAGTAACTGTTACATCTGATGTAAAGGAACATCAAAATGTTAGCTATGAAATTATGAGATTTTCACGAATGCTATTTAAAAGTATATTTAAATATCTGAATCAAAATAAACAAGTGAGTAGCCAAGCAGAGCAAAAGAAAAACACGTGTATACATCATATTTTGAGGTTTATTTCGAAGGAAAAACTATTTCAAAATTCAATACTTATCATTTACATTCCTTAACTGTAACCAGATCAGTTCCTTTACAAATCTGTAAATAGGTACCATTGTTCATATTTATAGCGTTCAAAAATTGATAACCATGTAGCTAGCCCCATGATTATAAATGTCACCAACATGACGACTTTAAGGCGATCTAAAAACCACAATATTCAGATGTTGCCAAATCTATTTTAATAAAACAAAACAGAAATCTCCTGCTGATAAAGAGATTTTTATTTGATTGACATTGATGGACCTTCACGGAGGATAGACTGGACGAACTGTCATATTATATTTGAAGAGGTACTTTTCTACAAAAAGTGTTTGAAGATGTAAAGACGAAATTTTCGTTACTGGTAAAGTAGTTGAAGAGACGATGTTTTTAATGACATAGCATTAATGAAAATCTCCCAGCCGGATGACATCTTAGCGATAAAAGGTTTCTTTGACGGAAATTGGAAATCATTTTAATTGTTCGAAACACTTCAGCCTGACCCATAGACTTATTCGATGGAATGCCAATGAAAAAATCTTATAATAAAGTAAAGCTTTTTCAAGTATAGTTAAATAGCAACTACAATATGTTAAATTTATTCACTTCAGTAATTTGGAAAAATCTTCCGTATTGTTAATGGAAAAACCATCTTGGTTACTTCAAGTAACAATTAGTCATGGAAGATAACAAGTGACTTTAATCGATTTATGTTTCCGCTGCTTTTTCTTCTTAAAAACAAAGCCTTCACCGTAGATAACTTCACCGTAGTTTTTGTTGTTGAAATTCAGAGACTAATATTTTTTTTAAATATGGTTAATTTACAATTACTGACTTAACTGGGATGAAGGGGTTAGTTAGATCCAGTGACAGGACCTAAAGAGTGTGAGTTCAATACCTAGTTAAGGCAGTGGAAAACTTTCAGAGGGAAATTAACAGGAGAACTGATAACTGACATCCATTAAACATGGCAAGTGGAACTAGAACAGTCTACCCCAGTGAGTGAAATAAAGGGTTCAGTTCGACATTACAACCACCTGAAGAAGGCCGAAGCGTACATGGCCGAAACATTGTGATAAATATGGCGACAAAGATTAGGACAATAGTTCGAATAATGTAAATAATGTATAAAGAGTTCAGTTCGACATTCTAACCACCTGAAGAAGACCGGAGCGTACCACAGCCGAAACGTTGTAATAAATATGGTGACAAAGATGAGGACATTAGTCCGAATAATGTAAATAGTGTACACTAGCAGCATTACCCTTTAGTGCCGCTTATCTATATGGCGAACAATTATAATGACATGAAGGGTGAAAACATTTATAATAGGAGAAAATTGTCTTTTTTTTACAGAAGCACAGAAGATACAAAAAATTGTCAGTAAATGAAGAGTACATTAATCACAATCGATCTTTGAAAATTGTTGAGGAATAATGCTTCGTGCACAATTTTTGCTCAAACTACATCGAATGAACAACATGCATTGGAAGAAGAAATTCAACAAAGACTTCTCCTAGCAGCCGTGCCAAGGCTGAAAACCAACGTTCACAAAGACTGTATCGAATTGTTCTTTGCCCCTCAGTTTCGACAGATCGAGTAGCATCAGTTCTGGCAGCGTTCCTTCCTCGTCTAGTTAACCGTTGCTCATTAGTTTCTTCTGAACTTGCATTAGCTGTACGAATAGCATTTTGTGTCAGTCTAATTTGAGTTTCTTTTTGCAAAGTGTTTCTTCTCCGTGCTTTCATGCATTTGGCTGCAGTAGTAGCACACGTCTAAGTGAAATATTTCGCTTTCTTGGCATTACTGTCAGGCTGTAGTTGGAGGGGTTTGGCTCAGCTTTTTGAAGAAAATGAAGTAATGAATTAAAAAGCAAGAATATTATACACATTAATAAAAACATAGCCACAATGAATTAAATGCAAGTTTATAAGGGAGACCACGGGAACGTGGTAAACAATTATAAGCAAGCTCGTGAAGTTAGGATTAATCTAAAAATAGACTACCAAAAAAACATTCTAGTGATAAAAATAAAAATTAACGTGCAGCTAGAAACCTACTCACTATGAACTTTAAAACGTACACGCTAAATTTAGCGTAATTATAAATAAATCGAAAAAGGGTCTTTACATTATTATAAGTGCATATTTCAGAATAAAACTGTCAAAATTTTAGGGCTCAAGTTTCCCAATATATGAGTTAGTAAGCAATATTTAAACGCTGATTAGAAGATGATAAATACATAATTAAAAATTGGCATTTACACTGAAACGTTTTTAATAAGATGATTTTAACAAATTTAAATTTAAAGTGTGAAAAATTCAAAATATACATGCATGAAGGTAGCCTACCTTTTTACTGGATGACAACTTTGATTCGAATGAGATTTTTTTGCATTTATTTCATCACATAGCACTAATGAACACTACATGTGAAGCAAAATCGATAGTATGCACTACATAACTCGATCGATCATTACACGTGGAGCAAAATCAATTGTACACAGTACACATCTCGATCGATCTCGCACACGCGTCTTATACCTACGTGCACTTCTCTCATCGGTGCACACTTTCGTTTGGACTTATTCTTCTTTTCTTAAGGAAGGATATGATTTTTGCCGTCAAGTTAATGCAAACATAACTATTTCTGTACGAAAACGGGAAATCCATGGGAAAAACTGATATTTTTCATAATGTATTTATGACACATGCGGTGTCAGTTTTGATTTTGAGTTGATTGATCTAAACATAAATTATAGGCAAAATTTTATCGGAATGTTGCTAACAACTATAATTGAAAGACTAATGGGGCCGCAAGATTGTAAGATACATGTAAAATTCCTTCGAAATCGAAGCAATTTGAAAATTTGTGGGTCTCTTTGGTTCACCCTAGGGTCCGAAATTTCAAGGCAAAGGACATGTTTAAGACTAATAGTAATTGAAATAATGAAGCACATCTTTTTAAAGTTTCCTATTTAATCGACGTTATGGCCAAGGCTGTAGACTTAATTGAAAATGTCGGAGTTCCCTGCTGGTCCACTAACTCGTGGTGGTCCCAATGTTGATTTTCAGTGAATTCCAAGTGACTACTATAATTACTCGATATAATCTCAATATGTACTGAAACTTTCGTTGAAATTGGGGAATACTGCTACAAAATACATTTGAAAATCCTCGAGGGGTTTATAGGGTCATCCAGGGAGGCCCCTCATGCATTTTTAAAAATATGACAACCGATTTCTATCTCATTGTAAGAGCGTAACAAAAATCCAAAATTTCATCAAAATCGAAGCAATTTGAATTTTTTGGTGTCCGTTTGGGGCACCCTGGGATTCCCGGTGTCGAGGGAAGCAGAAATCAATAGAGCGTATAATAAGCGTGACAGTAAGTTGCATACGCTTATCAAGTTTCATTAAAATCCGCCTTAGGGTTTAGACTTCAAGTCTGAAAGTAATGGAAATTCCAAGTTAAACATTATATTTATCGGTTATCGGTTATTGATTTTTCGAAAATGATTAATCTTTTGCCCAGACACACCCAGTATTGAGTACAATCTATGTTTCAAATTTGGTGGAAATATGCCTTATGGTTCTCGAGTAGTTCGCGAACACACATGCACAAACACATAGTCAATATATATATATATATATATATATATATATATATATATATATATATATATATATATATATATATATATATATATATAGATATAATACCTCATCTCAGAAATATAAACAGATACTGAGATTTACTTGATCCCACTCTGAGTCAGGTTGCGACACAAGGTCAGTTTTTAACGTGGGGATCCGAGTGCTTTCACTCAGGCCGTTGGTCTAAGCTGGTGTTAGCTGGTCATAGCTGGTCTAAGCTAGTCATAGCTTGTTCAAGTTGGTCAGAGCCGGTCCAAGCTAGTTACAGCCGTGATACCATCAGCACGGGGATGTACCCTTGTTCCAGGTAAGTATCCGAGTAAGAGTTTGACCAGCTACTGGTTCTACTCAGTTTCACGATAAACAAATTCCCCGTGTGATTGAATTTGCAAAGTATGATGGTCGATTGAAGTAGATTAATTTCGGCTCCTAACCTTTCTTTTGATCAGAGGACCATCGATATAAATGCCCTGCAATAGGTAAAACATCGGTGGTTTATTTCGGATTGTATTGGAAGTTGTTTTGAGTAAAACATAATAGAAGACTGGCGGTAGGCTTAAAGTAAGCAGAATAAAATATTACATAATCAACTAGAGATATAATCATTCACAGGAAATAATTGCTAACTAGTCGACCGCGAAAAGAGGTCTTCGAGAATTTGATTGCTTTGGTTCGTTTAGTTTAGCGGCATATCAACCTCTATCGGTTATTTAATGCGTAAATTTAAATATTTCCCACGCTATATTATACGTTTAACTACACATATTTTATACATATTTTTTTATAATTTTCATGGAAACTTTTTTTTTTTTTTAATATATAGTTTGTAGATTATCTATTGGAAGTTCAGAAGCTCAAATTTCTTTTTTTATATGTGTTCTTTTCATCACTTTTCACTCGATGTATTCTTCCGCCTTTGAGCTTCTTTTATCTTATGCGTAACACATAAGGAAGGCTGAAGAATCAATCAGCCGAAATATTTAGTATGTGGTGTCTACAAACCTCAAAGACACCAATATCTCCTCCCTCTTTCCATTCATTTTTGGACAATTTGTTTAATTATATATATATATATATATATATATATATATATATATATATATATATATATATATAAGGCAGTATGTGTGTGTATGTAACGAACGCAGGGCCGCAATTTTCGACGGATTTGCACCAGAATTTACATGCACATGCTCCAAGTTAGAGGAAAGTCTAAGACCGACCTTGCATTTACCAACTCCCATCGATAGTGGAAATAATCGATTTTTTCATGCTTCTACGGCAGTTTTCATGTAGTTTGCGACCATTTTCTACTGGCCAGAGTGAGAGCCTATTGCTGGCTTCCACGAATAGGCAGAAATATTCTATTGGCCAGTGTGAGAACCAACAGCTGACTGACACGAATGTTAACTAGAATGCTAGCATGCAAAAAAAAATCTATAGCTGCATTCGTCACAAGTGGGAAAAATTTAAATCTGCATGGAACTTTACTCCAATTGGCTCATTCGCTTGCTTAAACTTAACGTTGATTCTGATTCTGCAGAACTGAGTTGAGTGTGAAAAAGTATTTGTTGTTAATATTCTTTTTACATTTGGTTTTTCCAGTTCCGAGTCCGTTTTTAAAGCTGATCGTTTTGTGTTCATTTTGTTTAGTTCTTTTTTCGTAACAGATTTAATGTTTAGTATAGAGCTTAGAAAAAATTCGCAGTGTGAGATAGGTAAGAAGTAAGGCATGTAGCAACATCAGCAAAGAAAAGGGCACCCCTTTCAAGGCAAGGAAGGGCAAAAATATTTTAAGCCGTACGATTTTTGAATCAAGCACAGGCAACGCCGAGCCATGCTGCTAGTATATATATATATATATATATATATATATATATATATATATATATATATATATATATATATATATATATATATTCGTGTGTTTGTGTGTGAAGAAATATAATCTTAAGGTGAGCTATATTTATGGGATAAAGTGCTCAATATCAGTTATTGAGTGACTGCGTCTAGCATGAAACAGCCTGTCGCCTCTAAGTGTTGACTTCAATATTCAATTATATATATATATATATATATATATATATATATATATATATATATATATATATATATATATATATATATCGGTTCGGTTCGTCATCCGTCCGTCTCCGGAGACGATAGACTAGCGCTTATTTTTTTTTTTTTTAAATTCTAGGAATGGATTTACATCGTCTCTGGTGACTGTGTAGTCCCAATCTTGAGCGGCAGTCTCTCATTCACTTGGCACAGATGAAACTCGATGACACGTAAACAGGGTCTGTCCTTGCTTTTCTCCTGGGTCATTTGCTGCCTGCTGACCCGCCCTCGCGGCTTCTGCAATCGTGTCACCGTCACTGACTGTTGCTTTCCAAACCTGACGATCGTCAGCTGCGGCCGCCCTGGTTTTGCACTCGATGTCGGCCGACTTCATGTCTCGTTTGCAGAGATCCTTGAACCAGAGCTGGGCTATTCCATTTGGGCGGGACCCCCGACACAGCTCTCCGTATAGTATGACTCTTGGGATATATATATATATATATATATATATATATACACACAGACACAAATGCTTACTCTTTTTGTTTATCGCATTTGCTATTTCGTTTTCTATTCATCCACAGTATTGCTAAAAAGTAATACCTTGTCTTAGTGGTGTCAATTTTAATAGAATAGATCTCTTTAATCTAATTATCAATCTCGGTCCACTAAAGCTAATAATCTAAAAAAACAAACAAGTGACAGTATCAAAATGATGTTTATATTATAAGAAACAAATGCAGGGAAAATGAATTATCAAGTTTGTCAAACACGAATTAGATGAACATAAGCCTCAACCTAAATTTGAACTTGTTGAGTCGATTCAGTTTTCCACACTGGTATTCATAATGCAACACTCTATCGGTAGAGTAGAGGAAAGCAAACAATAGATTCAAGCCACGTAGAAATCACGTGCTTGGTGGTTTCACTTGATAACATTGCGATTGTTAAATTACGTCCTTCAAAACAAGTTGACATTAAACACTCTGGAGAAGATTAAATCGAATCTGAGTATTTACATTGTTGTGC
>OZ010578.1:29081186-29271186 GCA_963932145.1 Acanthosepion lycidas | reverse complement strand
AAGTACGTGGTAACATGCAGGTCATGGAACCAGTTCTCCTCTATCCATACATCTTTCATGGTAGATGCCATCCAATGCATCGAAAACAAAGTGACTAAAATGCACTGGTGCCCCATCATGCATGAATGGCTTTGTATTAGCAGGGACACATCCTCTAGCAGGTCTGGAAATACGTTTGTAATATATCTGTAGAATGCTCCTTTAAAAAGTGCTGGGAAAAGACCTTTTTCCTACCAGACAGCCACCTACAATTCCAGGCAACCCTTAACCCTAAACTGATGCTGGAGGTCTAGCCTGTATTGTACGATGGGGAATCCGATCCGCCCATAAATGCCGGTTCTGTAAATTTGTTATTCCATCCCTTCGAAATATTTGCCTCATCTGTAAACAAAGCTGAACAAACAACGGATCGGCCGTTTGCGCAATAAACCATCGGCAAAAGTTCACCTGTGATGAATATTCAGAGGGCGAACGACCCTGGTCACTTTGCAAATGATGGGGATACAGGAGCTTCCCTTGAAGTACCCTCCATGTGGCACTGTGTGATGCACGATATGAGAGATCAATTTGATGTATGCTGGATCGTTTCGGAGTCTGTAGAATGTGTTCTTCGTGGATAGATGTACGAGCGGATCTCGGTTTTCTTCGATCCATAGCTTGTAGCGTCACGGATCATGTCTCAGCAACTCGACGATAAACAAGAGAAAATGTGGATGGCGTAACTGAATTGAGTCTGGAAACACAATCTGATACATTCGTGCAGCCTCGGGTCCATTACCATTTGCACGGCCATATTTAAAAAAAATCTTATCTGACTGCTGACGATATGAATATCCTTAAACGGAACAATTCTCAGTTAACTCACTACTACACATGCTAAACTTTAATCTGATCTACATAGCAACAGAAAAGCCATCTATCGTAAACTTTCTTTACACTTAACTCAAAATCAAAGAATTTACAGACATATACTCATATGGAATTTTGTCCTTGCTTTGGTTGAGCAATCGCACTCAAAATTTGTAAAATTTTTGTTAAATTCGACGTATGAGGGTCAAACAGATCAGTTCCTAGGAAACCGACAGCCCGATAACAGCACATGAGATTTGATTATCGTATGATTGATTATCGTATGGTGCAGGACCATCCACACTTTTTGAAGGGCCGAATACAGAGACCTGGGTTTGAATTCAGAGTTGTACTTCTAGATCAGTTGCCATCCAAGGCAACTGGTCTAGAAGGAGGACAACCCAGTCTGTCTTGCTATTTACCCATAGCTGGAGGGAGAAGAAGAGGATTCACACCTTTCCCAAGGGTATTAGCACGTAAGTGAATGTAATGGACTCGACTGGAATTCGAACTCGGCTCTCCGAATATATATATTTATATTTATGTTCTCCTCTATGGGGGTCTTACTTGGGACACACATGTCCTTAAAGACACATGGCACAGTGGATAAAGGCGTTAGTGACAGGACCCAAAGAGTGTGAGTTCAATACCCGGTTACCGCAATGGAGAACTTTAAGCGAGAAATTAACAAGAGATAACTGATAACTGACTTCCATTATACATGATACATGATACGTAGAACTAGAACAGTCTACCCAAGTGAGCGAAATAAAGGGTTCAGTTTGAAATTCTAACCACCTGAAGAAGGCAGGAACATACAACGGCCGAAACGTTGTAATAAATATGGCGACAAACATGAGGACAATTTTCATTCATGGTTCAAAAATTTAGCTTCACCTGCAATGTAAGGAATGAAATATCCAGCGTTTCTTTGGTGAGACAAGGTAATTACTGCTTTTTTTTTCTTACCCAATTTTAAATTTCATTACTTATCCAAAGTTTGACATAATATATGCCATATTTGCCAGTTTAATTTTACCATAGCTGAAAAAAGTATGTTGAAGAAGAAGACAATTTTAAAATTAATGGCCTCCTTGCGTTCCTATATATATATATATATATATATATATATATATATATATATATATGAAAGTGAACAAAGAAGTCAACACTAAGAGGCGACAGGCTGTTTCATGCTAGAGGTAATCGTCAGGCTACGTCTAGCATGAAACAAACTGACGCCTCTTATATTTTTTTATATTTACACGCGCTCTATCTCTGATACTGAGCGCATTATCCCATAAATACAGCACATCTTAAGACTATATTTCTTCATGTACATATATATATATATATATATATATATATAATTATTTATTTAAAAATATGATTCCAACGCTACATAAGAGTTCTCATGTTTCAAAACAAGAGCCGAAAACTTCAATATAATTATTTGAATTAAACTGTTCCATCTTCAATTTAATTCAAATAATTATATTGAAGCTATCGGCTCTTTTTTGAAACATGAGAACTCTTATGTAGCGTTGGGATCATATTTTTAAATAAATAATTATATTTATGCTCTACTTTTGTATCGAGCACTATTTTTTTTAAATAATAGCAAAAATACTAAAGGACATTGGATTATTTGCCTAACGAGTTCTTACATATTTTCTATATATTTTTTACACCCCCCCCACACATATATATATATATATATATATATATATATTTAACAAATATAAATCTTTAAGACTGTAATGTAATACTAAAAATATTATAATCTCTATCATGTATTTATGTCTAATAGTGATCATTATCATCCTCTTTAAACTCAGTTAATGACATACACCCGAATTCGTATAATAATATTTGTTAATAACTTGGAGATTGATATGTGTGTGTGTGTGTGTCTGTGCGCGCGCGCCTCCGTGTGTAGGGGGAAAGAAAAACTATAAAAAAATTATATCTTCGAAGTTAATATTTATGTAACGTAAATGTTTTCATCGAAGAAAGGAATATCTGGAATGTGATCATTATATATGAAATATTCCAAAACAAACGACCCATCCAGTTCAACATTCCAACCACCTGAAGAAGGCCGGAGCGTACAACGGCCGAAACGTTGTAATAAATATGGCGACAAAGATGAGGACAATATGCCGAATAATATAAATAGTGATAAATCTGAAATTTGATCTAAACCAATTGCCAGGGGAAAAAAAATCTCATTCTGCATAATTTTACATCAAAAGCCTGGACTTTCACGTTTTCCTAGATCCTGCGATTCATATCTTTCATCATTTATATTGGTCATGAAGTGAAATCTTCTGGAATAATAACAAAATTGACAACCGCTGAAGGAATCTGGGCCTAGTAGATATTGTAATATCTGCAAACTCTAGTGAGTAATGTACGTCTCATGATCAATCTAAACACCGAAAAAAAAAGATGCACCTTGTGCGGTCCTAAAATGCATAGCAGAATGCAAACTATCATATGTGCCAAAAATATGTGTGTCAAATCGATTTGAAAGTATCCCCTGGAAAATAGAGTGATGAATTGTAATTAAAAAATATAATTTGAAATATTTTATTTCAAATTAAATGCAAAGGTTTACTTTTGCTGTTTGAGTGAATAAATTTTCATTAAAATTGTTATTTCTTTGTCTATCTGTAATTATACATAACTAATGTCATCAAAAAATGCAAAAAGAAAATAGAAACAAGTCCACTGGACCCAGGTGGAATTTAATAGAAATCAATTTTCGTGGTAGCTGGAGATTAATCGAAAGGAACCCAGATGGCGAGACTTAGAAATTTTCTCCAAGTACATCAGCGAGCAACCAATTATTTTCTGGGCAACATTTATTAATATTTGGTGGATTCTCTTGTCGACTTGCCGATCAGCAGTGACGTCAGCACACGATAAATAGAAAATCGTTAGAAAGACATCAGCTCTCTTTGTAAATTATTCTTTCTGTCGTCCGCAATAAAAGGAAAAATTAAGTAAAATCATTGCGAAAGTGACCTTGTCTACGATGTAGAAATATATAAAGATCGGACGGCCCAAGTATTAGTTTTTTTGTAGAACTTATGGAACAATATATGGATTTAAAAAAAATTAAAGTTGGAAAGATAATTAACTGACAAAAAAAATCTGTCAAACTGAATTTTCACTCTTGTACATACTTGTCTTTTTTTCCTTTTTTCTTTTTTCTTTTTTCTTTTTTTCTTTTTTCTTTTTTCCTTTTTTCCTTTTTCCTTTTTTCTTTTTTCCTTTTTCCTTTTTTCTTTTTTCCTTTTTTCTTTTTTCTTTTTTCCTTTTTCCTTTTTTCCTTTTTTCTTTTTTCTTTTTTCTTTTTTCCTTTTTCTTTTTTCTTTTTTCCTTTTTCCTTTTTTCCTTTTTCCTTTTTTCCTTTTTACTTTTTTCCTTTTTCCTTTTTTCTTTTTTCCTTTTTTCTTTTTTCCTTTTTTCCTTTTTCCTTTTTTCTTTTTTCCTTTTTCCTTTTTTCCTTTTTTCTTTTTTCCTTTTTCCTTTTTTCTTTTTTCCTTTTTTCTTTTTTCTTTTTTTCTTTTTACTTTTTTCCTTTTTCCTTTTTTCCTTTTTCCTTTTTTCTTTTTTCCTTTTTTCTTTTTTCCTTTTTTCTTTTTTCTTTTTTCTTTTTTCCTTTTTTCTTTTTCCCTTTTTCCTTTTTTCTTTTTTCCTTTTTCCTTTTTTCTTTTTCCCTTTTTCCTTTTTTCTTTTTTCCTTTTTCCTTTTTTCTTTTTTCCTTTTTTCTTTTTTCTTTTTTCTTTTTTCCTTTTTCCTATATCATTTCCCTTGAGATGCCCGATAAAATAGGTCAATGTCTCATCCTTACCCGCTCCTTCCTCAATATTAAGTATTATAATAAAAATAAATTTTAAAACTCTCCCTTCCCTCTTTCAACTCGACTATGTCTCTCACACTATTCCTCAGCAGCCTCTATTTCAACTTATATAAACTTAATACTGCCCGTCAAATGTGTAAATTTTAAATTCCTTTTTTGTTTCACCTTTGAAAGTGAAGTCTGAAGATCAGGAGAAAAATAAAATTCTCTGGTGAAATAAATTATAATTAATGGAGCCTTAAAGTGTTTTTTTTTTTTTGTTTTTTTTTGTTTTTTAAATTAAATTAAATTAAATTATTCGCTCTGAATTAACATTGAGATCTCAGGATTCCATCCATATTATCCATACGGATTACCAAGATTTTCATTACTAAAAAATATGCATACACATATATGAAGAAAAATATATGGAAAACAAACATAAAGTGAATTCAGGTTTGTATTTCCAGTAGACAGTATGTAAGCAAAGCTGGATTCACTTTATGTTTGTTTTTCCGTATATTTTACTTCATACTGTCGGATCTATATCCATATATTTGCTTATATACACACACATATATCTATCTATCTATCTATCTATCTATCTATCTATCTATATATATATATATATATATATATATATATACACACACACACACACATATATATATATATATATATATATATATATATATATATACACACACAAAGAAATATAGTTTTAAGGTGTGTAATATTTATGGGATAAAGTGCTCAATATCAGAGATAGAGCATTCTTTTAAATTCTTTTTAAACGTTTCACCCCAAGCAAGGCGGGAAGCCACTAGCACGCAAGGAGTTACAGAGAGTTGGAGCTAGATCAAACAGGAGTGATAGAGGAAACGATGAAGAGATGGATAGGCGATAGATCAAGGCATATGGAGACGTCGATTGACATTACATTTGAATAGTTAGAGATTATAGTTATCAGAGAAACAGGAAAAGAGGGGGGAATTCCACAGGCGAGAGGTACGAAGCATGAAGCTATTGGAGTAGGAAAGATGGCTACATTTAACAGTTTCGACAGGAAAAGGGTGAGAGCGAGATGCCAGCCTAGTTGAACACTTAAATTCATAAAGTCTGGGAACCAGCGAAAGCAGCTCATCTGAGCAGTTACCGTGAAAGTAATTGTAAAAAAAAAGACAGAGAAAGGCGACGGCTTGTCTGTGAGAGAGCGACTTCAAACGAGATGCCAGATCAGGGCCAATTACATTGCATATCCACCTCTGGATTGTATCAAGAACCTTTAGACAAACAGAAGGGGCACCGGACCATGTATGGCAGCAATAGTCTATGCAAGGGCGAGGATTGATTAGTGAACATTGAAGTCAATCAACAGTCAGTGCCATCAGACTGTTTCATGCTGGACGTAATCGTCAGGCCGCGAATATCTCTCTCTCTCTCTCTCTCTCTCTCAATATATATATATATATATATATATATATATATATATATATATATATATATATATATATTTAATTTTCTTTTTTTCGCCTGTCTATATTGGAGTTGAAGGGTTGGCTATTATTGATATTTACAGAGTTTAGCCTTGTCTCATACATGTCCATTTAGTTGCAATGAATGATTCGGCTTAGTTTAGTTGGGCCCAGCGCCAACTAAAGGAAATGAATAATTCACCAATTCTGACCAAATCTTTTCAAGCAGGAAAAATGAGTGTGTTTTGAAAGTCAGCTTGCGGAAACAGTGCTTTCACTCATACCCAAATATCAGCTGGCATTGGGATATGTTTGCAATGTCAGTGGGTAGCCTTTGATAAAAAACAAAAACAAAAACAAAACAAAGATTATCGCCATGCTTGAGAGGAAATGATTAAAAAAAAATAGAGGAATTTTTTAAAACCTCATAATCTTTTCTATTCAGTAGTGAGTTTGATCGTTACCGGGTGCCCCCTACTTTCAGCCTTGTGCCGGATTTAAGCCATGCTTGAAAAATCAATATAATCATAGTGGCAACATAATTCAACTCTAAATTCAAGCCTGACAAATACAAATTATATATTGGAATTTTGCATGTAATTCATAATGTTGGCATGAAGCAAACAATTTAAAACCCTAATACATTTGGAAAAATGGAATGATGCAATTGCTTACAATCATAGTAGCAAGGGTACCTCGAGGTGGTGTAATGGTTAACAAGCTTGTCTCGCTAAAACAATTACGACTGAGTAATGAATTCGATACTCACTGAGTGTCCACTACTTTCGGCCTTGTGCCACGTCTAAGATACGCTCGGAAAATGACTATCATCATTTGTTCACTTAGTAAAATATAAAGAAATGTTGAAATGAATGCGGAATATTTTGAATCACGGTCTCCCTGGAGCCAGAGAATCTTGAAGATTCTTTTAGCAAATATTATACGAGTTGGTACTGAAATGTTCGAAGCCCAACCAAGAAAGGACTCCAGAATAAATTTAGATGTTCAGTTATTTTTTCACATTTCAGGGAAGTAGGTCTTAACGTGAATTTCACATCACCATTTTATATGACAGAGGGTAATTGTTACCGAAATACTAGGATTATTACGATTAGTGGGTTCGAACCTCATTAAGAGCTCATACTTGTCGTCTTGTTCTACGCCTAAGCTAAAAATTTAGTAGGATAGAGGGTAATTTTATATTTGCCTTCTCATAATGAGATCTTCGTTTGAATTTGCTCATTATCAATTTGTTAGAAAGGGGAATTCTTGATAATATCGGTTAAGGGAGAGGGGGATCCTATTTTAATGGCGCTCTCGTAAATTGTGTAGAAGAGGTTGGCGGATGAAATTAAGTAAGTAAAAAATTGTTCAAATCACAAGTCATCGTGACCGAAGTTTTGAACCTACTGGATTTGTTCAACTATTGATCAAACCAGTTTAAACAGCCCCACATCATTACACACACACACCCACACGCACACGCACACACACACACACACACACTCTCTCTCTCCCTCTCTCTCTCTCTCTCTCCATGAAAGTCCTACTAATTCCATTCAGTATAATAGAAGTATATAAACCGCATTAGATGAGATTAGCAAGAAACCGTTGCAGAAGAGAATATAGGAAACGAACAGTTATTATTATTGTTATTATTATTGTTGTTTGTTGTTGTTGTTGTTGTTATTATTATTGTCATTATTATTATTTTTGTTATTATAGTTATGTCTGCTATTTTTTTATTATTGGTGTTATTATTATTATTGTTGTTATTATTCTTAATATTAGTATTATTGTTGTTGCTGAGGTTATTGTTATTATTATTATTATTATTATTATTATTATTATTATTATTTTCTTTGCTTTCTGGCGTTTACACATTTCTTTCCGGGTCCCACCCAGAGACCTAAGGTTAGAAATGGCATCATGACACTTTTCACTGACAAAAAAAAAAAAAAAAAAAAAAAAAATTACATAGATAGAGCCCTTCGTAAAGTGTGGGCTGTACTTGTCAGAACAATTTTTTGTATCTCCTTGAGGGATAGGCTTCCAGGAATCCCTGCAACTAGTCTACTGCAATCTTTTCCAACCAGTCCTAGGGCTCCAACTACAACAGGGATTGTTGATGTTCCCATATGCCACATTTTCGAGATTTCTATTTCAAGGTCCTTGTATTTTGACAGCTTTTTGAATATCTTCAAAGATACATTGCAGTCAGCAGGGACTGCCATATCAATAAGGAGGCAACGTTTTTGTTTGTGATCTTTAATAACAATATCTGGGCGGTTGGCCTTGATTGTTCTGTCAGTGTGAATTGTGTAGTCCCATAGAATTGTAACAGGTCCTATCTCCGTAACCGGGTCTGGGTGGTGTTGATACCAGTTTCTTTCAGTTTCCTTCCCATACAAGTTGCAGATTTTCCAGTGCAGATATTGGCCCACTCTGTCATGTCGGGTTTAATATTCACTGGGTGCCAGCATCGTGCAACCCGATACAAGATGATCAATCGTTTCTGGATATTTATCACAGAATCTGCATTTTGGGCTGACACAATATTTTAGTATATGTGCTTGATAATTCCTAGTTAGCAAGCATTGGTCCTGCACAGCAAGGATAAGACCTTCAGTTTCCGCTTTCAACCCTGCACTGCGTAGCCACTGATGGGTACGGGTTTTGTCTACATCAGCTTGTTTGATACGGGCAGAGTATTGGCCATGAAGCGGTTTATCTTGCCATCGCTTCTGTATCTGGTCGGTTGCATTCGTCTTTGCTGTCTTTTTCAAGTATTTTGCAGTTTCAGCCGGTGTATTGTCCTGTAGTTGCATCTCTACGCCCATTTGAAGCTCCATTTTGAATTTGTTGGCTTCTTTCATTACGGAGTAAAGACGCTTACTACTTTCATGTTCCTTGACGCATACCATCATCCAGTCTTCTGTGGTTTCCAAGTATCTTTGGAGGCCAATTGTTGTAATTTTGTAGGACAGTTCTAGTTGAACTAATCCTCTGCCTCCTTCGGATCTGGGCACATACAGACGATCAACATCAGCTTAGGGATGATGCATGCGATAGCAAGTGAGAAGCTTTCTCGTTTTGGCGTCCATTCACTTAATTTCAGCTATGGTCCAGTTAAGGACATTAAAGCTGTAATGCACCACTGGGACAGCCAATGTGTTTATAGCTGATATTCTATTTTTTGAGCTTAGTTCAGTATTTAGTATCAGACGTACAGCCCTGTAGTACTCTTTTCTTATTTTTTCTTTCATTTGGGTGTGTTGTATGCCATCTCCTTCGCTAATTCCTAGGTACTTATAAGCTTCTTCATGCTCCAATTCCCTAATCTTTGTGACAAAATCTAAATCTATTAAGGGTGTTTTTGTAATTCTACCTTTCTTGAATGTTACTTTTGCACATTTATCTAATCCGAAGTCCATACCTATGTCGTCACTAAAGTATTTTACAATATTGAGGAGGCTTTTCAACTCATTGTCGTCTTTGGCAAAGAGTTTGAGATCATCCATGTATAGTAGGTGATTGAATATTTTCTTATTTATTTTGTAACCATAGCTACTGTTGTTCAGTTCATGTGTAAGAGGGGTTAAGGATAAACAAAACAGAAGGGGTGACAGAGAGTCTCCTTGAAAGATTCCACGTCGAATATTCAGACGGTTGGATATGGCAGTGCCCCCGGGGTGCCTAAGGTATAGTTTTGTGTTCCACATCCCCATGCTGTGCTTAAGAAAGTTTAATACCACAGGGGAGACTTTATACATTTCCAAAGTCTTAAGGATCCAAGAATGTGGAACACTATCAAAGGCTTGACGATAATCAATCCACGCTGCACTGAGAATTCTGCGTCGTCTCCTGCAATTCTCCAGGATCATTTTATTTATCAGAAGTTGATCTTTGCAGCCATATGAACCTCTACTGCATCCCTTCTGTTCCAGCGGGAGAATGCTGTTTGTTTCGAAAAAGGAATAATTACGGTTCGTCAGTACAGACGTGATCAACTTATACGTTGTGGAAAGACATGTTATCGGTCTATAATTTTTCGGGTCGTCTGTTTCAGTTGTTTTTGGTATGAGGTATGTAATACCTTCAGTAACCCATTCCGGGATTTTATTGGGATTATTTACAAGCGTTGATAATGTTTTTGCAAGTATGCCATGGGTAGATGAGAGATGATACAGTCAGAAATTGGGCAACTTGTCATTTCCTGGGGATTTCCATTTTGGGGATTTCGTTAGTGCTTGCCTAACATCATCTGTGGATATATTTTCCCATTCTTGCAGAGGTGGATCCAGCAGTCGTTCTTCACGCCGTATCCATTCTGCATTTAGGTTACATTCCTTTGGGTTGCTCCAAATATTTTCCCAAAATGTCTGTACATTATCAATCGATGGTGGCGTTTCGACATGTATAGGTGTTTTTCCAATTTCCCTGTAAAATTTCTTAAGATCTGTTCGGAATGTTTTATTTTGGCGATAGAATCTACAACGTTTCTCGTATCGTCTTGTTCTCTGTGCTTTTAGCTGAAGTTTCTGTTTCAGCATTTCCTTGATTGATGGAATATCAATTAGGGATTTAATGCTATATTTCCGTTTGATCTTTTTGGATTTACGTGCGGAAATATTAGGGTTTCTGGTGAGTTCATCTAATATAGACAGATCACATCTGATCTGTTTTATTTCTCGTATCAGTTTGGTTTTCCAAGCTGGTTCTCTGTGTCTGTTAATTTTATTTATTGTCTTGACCCCAAGCTTCCGAGTCGCTGCTAGAGCTGTTGCGTATATGACGTTGTTAACTTCTGTTATGTTTCCCGGTGGTTTTTCTGTTAACAGTGTTTCCAGGGCAGCATTGTATATTTTCACGAAGTGCTTGTTGGGATTTGTCATATGGATTTTCGGGAGCTGGTCTCTGTCTGACAATTGTATGAAAGTTACTCTGCTGAGTACTTGGATGACGTCATTTTTCGCTTCGGTGATTTCAGCTTCGTGGTTTTCAAGGAATTCTAAATTAATGTACCTGGAGTCATCTTCAGTGACAATTTCTGGTGAATTAGAGGTTGTGTCTAAGGTAGAATCTTCGGTTTCATTTCCTGAGAGATTATTTCGTATTTCATTCGCTTTAGCGTCCACCTCATCCTCTGTCGCATTCTTTATTTCAACATTCGTCTCAATAGAGTTTGAGTGATGGGTCATAGTATTTGTCTTATATCTAATTTTATCTTATCTATTTCTGCCTTTGAGAGTCTGTTGTTTCGCATGATATCTCTGTGGACATTGGCAAGCATGTTTGGATTGAGGTTAGGTTTTATATCATTTCCCACCATATTTCTCCATATTTGATATATTTGATTGATGGTGTTCTTCGCTGGGTTTTCGAGTGCAGTGAAGAAGGATGTCATGACTTGTCGATACTCTTCGCGGCTCCATTTCGTTCGTTTAATTTTTACTAGTCGATTTGGCATTGAGACATTTGGTCCAAGGTTGGCGATAATCCGGGTTTGGTGACCTAGTGTCTCTTCGTGTGTGGAAGAGTTTGTTCCAGTGACAGACTTTTCGACCTCAGACTGGTTCCTCTCTGAGGGACGCGTTCCTTGTTGTCCCGGTTGACGGCCGATCCGGTATGAGATATTATTCGTATTCATTGAAATTGGTAGAGATGCGTTTTAACCTTGACCGCCAAGGGGTAATTTCGTTCAGATTACCAGCTTTAGGACGAGACTCGAAGAAGGTCCAAGAGCTAGCCCAGATTTGAGATTGTGGGTTTATTAATATATCGAAGTTAGAATAGTTCATAACAGTGTATGGTATTCAGTTGGGTATACAATATTAAGTTTTAACTTAGTATAAGTCCGAGTGACACCTCCAAGTGGGATAATTATATTATTATTATTATTATTATTATTATTATTATTATTATTATTATTATTATTATTATTTCCTTTGATTTCTGGCGTTTACACATTTCTTTCCGGGTCCCGCCCAGGGTCCTAAGGTTAGAAATGGCATCATGACACTTTCTACTGACAAAAAAAAAAAAAATTACATAGATAAAGCCCTTCGTAAGGTGCGGGCTGTACTCGTAAGAACACTTTTTTTGTATTTCTTTAAGGCATGGGCTTCCAGGAATCCCTTCAATTAGTCTACTGGAATCTTTTCCAACCAATCCTAGGACTCCAACTACAACAAGGATTGTTGATGTTCCCATGGTTTATTTAATTTAACAGCATATCAACCTCAATGGCTTACTTAATGACGACAACATTTTTAGGATAGATTCGTATGAATAGAATATGTATTCTTTGCTTTAGATTGGTTTGGTTTATTTTGTTTTACGGCATATCGACCTCAATGGGTTATTTAATGCCGACAAAGTTTTTATTGCTGGTAATATTTTTGTGATAAATAATGTAAATAGTGTACATAATAACTCATCTCAGAAATATAGACAGATACTGAAGGGCCGAAACGTTGTAATAAATAATGATTTTGTAATAAATATGGCGACAATATGAGGACAATAGTTCGAATAAATTAAATAATGTACATAATACTACATCTCAGATATATAGAGAGATACTGAAGGGCCCAAACGTTGTAATAAATATGGCGACAAAGATGAGGACAATAGTCCGAATAAAGTAAATAATGTACATAATACTACATCTCAGAGATATAGTGCGATATATAAATAGGCTACATAATCAAAATATGAATTATGTTTTTAAATAACCGTGTGAGATCCAGACTCTGTTACGGATATCAGGCATCCAATAGATTCAGAAATGTCTAAGCAATCAACTACATACAACTGTATCCTCATCTTAATGATTACAAATGTCTGCAAGCGAATGAAGGCTGTAGTTCTTAAAGAAAAATGTTCTGTATAAAATCGCATAGACATTTGTGAAGCAAAAATATTACCAAATAGAAAAAGAATCACTTGAAGATTTCAACAGCAGAAATGGATAGCACACATATCTTAAAAAGGTAATAAAGACATAATCAATCTAATGATAAGTACATTAACTTCAGTAAAATTTTAGTACGTGGAACTTATCCATAATAGAAAGAGATATAAGTGATGATGGATTTGTAAACCCTAGTTTTCTGAAAAATATGTTTTAAGAGAAATATTTTGTAGATTTCAACCGGCATTTATGTTAATTATTTAGTCAATGAATGTTGAAAGTTTCTTTGTGAGGGAAAGGTTAACCTTACTGTCACCATTACCAAAATTCTCTTTGCTCGTTGGACGAATGGTTTACTATTGGATAGATAAATATCTATCTAGATAGATTCATAGATTAGATCATCTGTGCTAGCAAGATAAGAGCAGATTGAGATAGATAGACAAATATATAACGAAACGAATGGAACTGAATTTAAATTCAATAGAGAAAAGCAAGACAGGACCATAAAAATATTCTGTAAAGATTTCCACCAACAAAAGAGAAATAAGCAAGACTGATTTATAAAAGAATTATTCCTACTATAAAAACGTTTGATCGACAGATAAGCTGTTTAAAAACCACAAAAAGATATTTAACTTTTGATAAAAACACCTCATTATGGAGCGATCGATGCCAAAGTGCTCTCATTGATCGTGAGTCTTAATTTTTTTTTAAGCATTTCACCCCTAGCAAGGCGAGAAGCCACTAGGACGCAAGGGGTTACAGAAAATTTAGAGCAAGATCAGATAGGAGCGATAGAAGAAAGGATGAGGAGGAGGGTAGTGGATAGATCAAGGCAACTGGAGATGTCGATGGACATTACACTTGAATAGCTGGAGATTATAGCTATCAGGGAAACAGGAATAGGGAAGGGAGTTCCACAGGCGAGAGGTGCGAGACATGAAGCTATTGGAGTAGAAGATACGGCTACATTTAGGAGTTTCGACAGTGAAGGGGTGAGAGCGGGATGCCAGCCTCGTAGGGCGCTTGGACTCATGACGACTGGGAACCAGCGAATGCAGCACCTCGGAGCAATTTCCATGAAAGTATTTGTAGAACAGACAGAGGGAGGCGACTGTGCGTCTGTGAGAAAGTGACTGTAGACGAGATGCCAGAGCAGGGCCAATTATATTGCATATCCACCTCTTGTTCGACGCTTATTTGAAAATATTTAATACTAATAATAAACTTCAGATTTAATGTAATTCTTGCATATCCAATAAAATAAGCAAAGAAAAATAACGAAGTATATTTATTTGTAGAATTTGGTCAAACTCTGTATGAAATCAGTTTTCCAATTTGCTGATGGAACCAAAGTCAATCTTGATATAAGTTTTAGATCTCATTCAATGGATTATTCTCATTTGATTTGCTTTGGGGGAAAAAGTCTCAATGTCTTCCATCTTTTTTTAGTACAACTAAGTTAGTTTTTATACTTTATCCCAACCAGATGTTACACAAATATCCATGTGTTTCGAAAACTTCTGTCGTAACTCTCGGCAGAATGACAATAAGAAATACAACTAGTTGATATTATTCACATGACTGCATTTACATTTAATCAAACATTGCTATTGTGAATGTATCTATAATGTTTGTTTTTTAACAATGTATTTTCCCAAGCAATCGCTATTCTATAAAAGCATTTACTACCAATTATCTTATCTAATTCCATAAATGTCGGGATCTAATATATTACAAATAGTCCTTAATAATTTTAAAAAAAATTTAACTTATCGCCTGAAATGGCCTCTTCACAAACACATGTCCATGTTGTATCTTCTGCATATATTATTAAATAATGCTTCGGAGCGCATATGATTTTTTATTAAGATTTCCCGAATATCCAGGCCCGTAGTTAATAAATAAATGACACACACACGCACACACACACAGATATATATATATATATATATATATATATATATATATATATATATATATATATATATATATATATATACACACACACACATATTGACAAAAGTAGAAGAACTACTCGCAGGCACGAATACAAACCCCACACAACTTAGGAAGTGCATGTGTATGTATGTACATATATATGTGTGTATGTATGTATGTATGTGTGTGTGTATACTGATTCCATGTAACTTGGGGAGTATGTGTACGTACGTCTGTGTGTATGTACTGATTCCTTGTAATTGGACGGGGTGTGTGTGTGTTTGTATATTTGTGCATGTGTATATGTGTATATATGTGCGTGAGTGTACAGATGTGTTCACTGATTCCTCGTAGTGAGAGAGTGTGTATGTATGGAGAGGTGATATACACATATATACGCGCAAAAGCGCAAGAAAATGGAAATAGATCTAGGAACACACAGGAGTCATTAAAAGATAAGCATGCCGATACCTACTCCATCATTTCTCGAACTAATCTTCATTGTTTTATAACCCTTCAAGCAGAACTTTTCACTGCCAGTTCAAGAAAGACGTTCGGATCTCTAACACAAAAAAAGAGAACGTCTCATATCGAGAATATTTAACATCGAAAAACATAAAGAGAAAAATTATTTTTTTTTAATAATATATGGAAATCTCCACTCTTTGCCTGATGATGGTCGCGCGATCGGAAACACGTGTAGCAAAATAATGGAAGATAAAGCATAATACTTTTTTTTTTTTAAAATCTACATTACAACCAAAAACATTTGCAGTTTCTCTCTTCTTTTTAATATACACAGTTTGCTTTCGTTGGAACTACTAAAACCTCTTCTTTATATATATATATATATATATATATATATATATATATATATATATATATATATATATATAAATTCAAACATTATTTTTAGCGGATGCCCATATTTGAGTAGACGCAGTTTTCGCTTCATATTATTCAATTTACAATAGGAAGTCTGTATGAAAAGCTCTGTTAATGGCGTGCTGCCTCTTTGTGTGTGTGTGTGTGTGTGTGTGTGTGTGATAGAGAGAGATTTTGTGTCCATGTGTGGCACTATGGAGAATTTTGTCTTATTTAGAAAAGGAAATAATCAACGTTAAAAGCGTCTGCATTTTCATCAAAAAAATGTCTGAACATTATTTTGCCTCAGGCACTTCAAATGTTTCTCATAGAAAACTCATAGACTTTCTTTGTCTCTCTCCAAGCCACACTTATTTGTGTATTTCGTCTCAGTGTAATAGAAGCAAGTTTGGCTTACAGTTCATTACTAGTAAATCCGATTTTTTACTGATTGCTACTTGTTCGCTGACGCAAAGAAAAAAAAAACATTAAATTATTATCTGTCTATATTTCTGAGATGCGGTATTATTTGCACTCTACATTATTCGGTCTATTGTCCTCATCTTTGTTGCCATATCTAGAACGTTTCGGCCCTTCAGTATCTGTTTATATTTCTGAGATGAGGTATTATGTACACTATTTACATTATTCGGACTATTGTCCTGATCTGTGTCGCCATATTTATTAGAACGTTTCGGTTCTTCAGTATCTGTTTATATTTCTGAGATGAGGTATTATGTACACTATTTACATTATTCGGACTATTGTCCTCATCTTTGTCGCCATATTTATTACAATATTTTGGCCTTTCAGTATCAGTCTATATTTCTGAGATGACGTATTATGTACACTATTTACATTATTCGGACTATTGTCCTCATCTTTGTCGCAATATCTATTATAACGTTTCGGCCCTTCAGTATCTGTTTATATTTCTGAGATGAGGTATTATGTACACTATTTACATTATTCGGACTATCGTCCTGATCTTTGTCGCCATATTTATTAGAACGTTTCGGTTCTTCAGTATCTGTTTATATTTCTGAGATGAGTTATTATGTACACTATTTACATTATTCGGACTATTGTCCTCATCTTTGTCGCCATATTTATTACAATGTTTTGGCCTTTCAGTATCAGTCTATATTTCTGAAGATGAGGTATTATGTACACTATTTACATTATTCGGACTATTGTCCTCATCTTTGTCGCCATATTTATTAGAACGTTCCGGCTCTTCAGTATCTGTATATATTTCTGAGATTAGGTATTATGAACACTATTTACATTATTCGGACTATTGTCCTCATCTTTGTCGCCATATTTATTACTATATTTTGGCCTTTCAGTATCAGTCTATATTTCTGAGATGAGGTATTATGTACACTATTTACATTATTCGGACTATTGTCCTTATCTTTGTCGCCATATTTATTAGAACGTTTCGGCTCTTCAGTATCTGTTTATATTTCTGAGATTAGGTATTATGTACACTATTTACATTATTCGGACTATTGTCCTCATCTTTGTCGCCATATTTATTACAATGTTTTGGCCTTTCAGTATCAGTCTATATTTCTGAGATGAGGTATTATGTACACTATTTACATTATTCGGACTATTGTCCTCATCTTTGTCGCCATATTTATTACAACGTTTCGGCCTTTCAGTATCTGTCTATATTTCTGAGATGAGGTATTTATGTACACTATTTACGTTATTCGGACTATTGTCCTCATCTTTGTCAAGATATTTATCGCAACGTTTCGGCCGTTCAATATCTGTCTATATTTCTGAGATGAGGTATTATGTCCACTATTATTCGAACTATTGCCACTTCTTTGTCGCCATATTTATTACAACGTTTCGGCCGTTGTAGGCTCCGGCATTCTCCCTCCAGGAAACAAGGCACAGTGGATAAATGTGTTAGCAAGATCCAGTGACAGGACCCAATAAGTGTGAGTTCAATACCCGTTTAAAGGAGTGAAGAACTTTCAGAGGGAAGTTAACAGGAGATAACTGATAACTGACATCCATTAAACATGGCAAGTGGAACTAGAACGGTCTACCCCAGTGAGTGAAATAAAGGGTTCAGTTCGAAATTACAACCACCTGAAGAAGGCCGGAGCGTACAACGGCCGAAACTTTGTAATAAATATGGCGACAAAGATGGGGACAATAGTCCGATTAATGTAATTAATGTATATTAAATTATTATATAACAAGACATGTTACTTTCCAATCTTTATTTAAAGTAGTTCAAATTTCATATTTTTAAATCGAGCTTTTTGTCTTTATAATTGGTTACTAACGGAATGTATAAATGTGATATGTTAAAATTGGATTTTTTCATCGATTTGTTTTTACGGCTTATCAACCCTTTGTGAGTTCTTTAAAGACGAAACATGTATTGTAAGTGTAATTCTTCATTTCTTTTTATGAGGGAATATTGTATTAACTGTCTTTTGGAGACTATAATAATTTTACAGATATAAGTCTTACTATTTAATCCGTAACTTGGGAAAAATAGGTAGATTTTTAACTTTGTCAAGGCTATCTGCGCGTAAGTAAATATAACGAACGTGACTGTCATGCGAACTTGGCTCTCCGATTTTCCATTCTGAACCGTTCGTAATTACACCATTGGCACATCCAAGCTTACAGAACCCTGCCCTGGGTTAGGTTAGACAAGCTTTGTATACCTCGTTGATGTGAGTAAGTGTTGTTCCCGGCCTTTTCCGGCCACATCCAAGTTGAGATCCACAACCTTCCCAGTTTGTTTTTGACCCCTTTTTTAATCTCGACTAGGTCAGCTTTATATTTTCCCATGTCCGTATAATTTTTTATCCTTTCCCCACTCATTTAGCGAGAGAGTCTCTTGATTTTGTCCAATGGGCAGAATACAGCAGCCTCTCCTTTTTGAGGGATGGACGGGCCCTACTAACATCAGTTATGTTTAGTTGACTTTGTGTTGATGTTTAGTTTGTTATTGGGTTCATCTCCCTCTCCTCTCATTCTTCATCATCAGATTTTCATATATAATAATTTATTATCATTTATCTTTTATGGCATGGGGCACGTTTTGAGAGGATGCGGTATTGTGGTGTATGGAGGATTGAGTGGTGGCGGACGGGTTTTTGTTGTGAATGTGGAAATTGTAATGAGTGAATGAGTTGTGAATCGGATTAGCTAGCTATAGGATAGTTAGTGTCGACCAGCCTCAACCCCACAATATACAATAAATATACCAAGCTTACACAATCTGATATTAACAAGCGGTCACGTGACGTGTGTCTTCGTTAGTGTTATTTTTCAACAAATTTGGTTTCTGTTTTTCTTAGTTCGAATAAAACTATATCAAAACGTTGATTTGAATCAAGCAAAATTTATAGCAATTTCCTTAGAATCTCGTATATCGAACACAAATCCATTTCTTTAATGCTTCACTCATTATAAATAATTTCGATATTATTTCAAGTTTGTTAATTAGTAACAATTAGTAGCAAAAAAATAACTGGTTACACTCATCATTATATTATTTCGCTGCGGAATTGTACTAATCATCATCATCATCATCATCATCATCATAATCATCATATAATTCTACTTTCCACGCCTTTCATTAGTTTTTTTTATGTTTAGTTAGTTTGCACGACTATTACGCCCTGCCAATACCTCTTAACTAATCAGAGATTCTACTTAGTTTCACTGGGAAAAAGGAAGAAAGAACGAAAGGAAAAAAGTAAATTTGAAAAGTCTCCTGATATACTAGCTCTCTGTGAGACTAACCGTAACTCATCAATCCTCTCCACTGACTTCTCGATTCCAGGTTTCTTTAGAAAGGACTCTAAAATCCACATGCATTGCCTGGAAGTTTACGCCCGCGACAATCTCCCACTGGCTAGGCAACTCTCTCTTGAATCTCTCAACCACCCATACATGTGTCTCCGTCTATCTCTCCTCAGTTCTGTTAGCTATCTCTTCTTTCTCTACCGTTCGCCTTCCTCTCAAGACTGTGGTGTCCTCGATAGCATTTCCGATAATATAGACAATTCGCTTTCACAAATATTCTCACTACGTGGCTTAACTGACCTCGCTGGCATAATACCCTTAACTTTTCGATCACTCAATAATTCACACATGTTACTGACTTTCCTGTGCGTTTTCCCAGTAACGCTGACGGTAAGGCTTCCCTTCTAGATTTATGTTTTACCGCCATTGCCGCATCCTAACTTGTCTCGCAGCTCTTCCCTCTTGGCAACTCATATCATGCCGTAGTGTCTGTTAACATCTCCTTCCATTCCAGCAAAGAACATCCTGCTAACAGAATATGTTATCAACGCGCAGACTAGAACTCGTTCCGTGATGCCCTTCGCGATGTCCCCTGGAATTTGGTTTTTAATCTCTCCGTTCAAAAATGTGTGTCTGAGGTCTCCTCCTTTCAAATCCTGCAAAAGAGAATACAAAGCTAAATCGCGCTCATATCCTGGGTTTTCAGCGCCTTGCTCAGCGGCTAATGCTCATAGGAATAACTTCTTCCGTTTGTACCGAAGTGAATGTCTTATCTCAAGAGACGTCTCTTTGTCTCTGCACACAGAGAGTATATTACATCGTCAAGCCAAGCGACAGCGCGTCGCGTCTGTCCTACGACGGAAAATGTGGCGAAAAAGAAAATTACTTAAAAAAAAAATGGGCACGTATTCCGCATGACATGCTGAAGACGGAATATTTAAATTGTTATTTATTGTGTTTTCCTACACAATTGTGGCAATTGTGGCACAAGCCTGTAAAGAGGAGGGGTTGAAGCTGGTCGTCACTAACTATCTTATACCTAGCTAATCCGATTCACGACCCATTCACTCATTACAATTTGCCCATTCAACATAAAAATTCGTCCATCAACAATCAATCCTCTATACACCATAATGCCGCATTCTCTCAATGGTGTCCTACAAAACGCGCCCCATTCCATTAAAATTTCATGATAATAATCAATTACATATAAAAATATGTGATGAAATATGAAAAGGAGTGGAAAATGTACGGAATATTTAAATTAAAAACAAGCCTGTCGCTGTAAAATTATTTTGATATGCAAAAAATTTGGCGTGTTCTCCCAGTTGTCTACAAATGGAAAAAAATACTAAAGTCGATAAAAAACAGTCGGTGTTTTCGAATCAGGGACAAAAATTGATGTATTTTGGCTACCGCGTTCGTCGGAGAGTGAGTTATTTTTCTAGCTGGTTACGTGCATTGGGTATTTTGAGATAGTAACTTTGAATCGAGTTTTCGGCATGTCTTTCTGCCCCCAATATTCAAGTCTGAACTTACAGTGCTTTGTTCTCTGCGTCGTGGAAGTAATCTGCGACACATATTTCCTTTGCTGGAAGAACGCCTACAGAGTATAAGCCTGTCATCAATGAAGCAATGCTATTATTTGCTAGAAAAATGAAACAACCTATTGCAATAGGCAAGTTTGGTTTTAGAGATTATTGGCGACTCTGCAAGAACAGCAAATCCTCACTACCTCCTCTATCCAATTAATCTGAGGTACTGACTTCGTCACCTGATAAGTCTAGATGTTTTGCTAGGAAATTCTCATCGAATTCAACGCCCTACTCATTAAATCAAAGCGGGAGTGGTTAAGCACCTTACATTCCCTGATCTACTCTCAGTCAAGCAATATAATTTCCGCTTTACCCGGTCCATCGCTGACGAGCTCCCGACCATGACTTATGCTTTTCTGACGGCATTTCGTTAGGCCTTCAGTTAGGTCATCAACGAAATGGTGAGGATCAAAGTTATACTAGTTCATTTCCAATTTGCAATACTGCTTGCAGCTGTATAGTAACGACTGGAGAAACTGCAAAAGATTAGGAACTGAATATCGATATGAAATAAGTTTTTAATCTCAGTAAGTTCAGAGAGGAAAGCAGTAACAGTTACAATGCTACGATACGTACTTTAAGCCAAACCTTTTATGCAGAAACAGAGCATCCTACTAAAAGGTTACAAAAACAAATTAAAGAACTGTGTTACAATGAATGATAAACAAATTGAAGAATAACCCGTAGAACTTTTAAGAGATATGGGTAAATTCATGGATATTTTCAAATTAAATGTTTATTGTTATTTAAATATAACCTATAATATAAAAAGTATCATGTATATAACTATACATACATATATATATATATATATATATATATATATATATATATGTATATATATATATATGTGTGTGTGTGTGTGTGTGTGTGTGTGTGTGTGTGTGTGTGTGTTTATTTAAGCAGCAATCCTTCTTTCGTGCAGATTTCATTAAATACGACAAACAAGGTGCTTTTATTTATTTATTTTTTTTTTTAATACAATTTCTCATGCGATCTAATTTTGTTTTCCTTTTCGGATGACAAATTATATAAAAACTGTCCGAATGTTTTTTTTATCCGAGCGCTTTCAGCTATATAGTTAGCCATTTTTAAGGATTAAATATTAAATAAGAAATAGTTTGTTGTATATTTGTTTTATATTAGGTTGGTGCAAAAATAATATCGTTTTTGGACGCTAAAAATACGTCAAAAAACGATATTATTTTTGCACCAACCTAATAATATGTTTTCATTTTTCAAAACATGGTCAAGATATTGTGTCCATGTTAAAAGTAACATTATTAAGTGTGTTTTTTTTTTGTTTGTTTTTATTAACCCTTGAACACTAACCATCAATTAAAGTTACACCACTACTAAACATGGGTATATCATACCCGATTTTGAAAAATATCAAAAAGATATTAAATATAAATCTTTATTTGAAATATTTTACATGCAGCCACTTCAAACTTTTTACTTTGATATTATTTGGGTAAGAAAATCAGGTACTGAAAATTGTAATTAAAAATAGGAGAAATTTGCGCAGGGTACTGTGTTCTAGGGTTAAACGTTATAATTTCTGTTAGTAGTTAAATCTAATACCTTGTGCCCTAAAGCTTGTGAATTTTTGGAGAGAAACTGCACTTTAATAACACCCTGTGTGATAACCTGCAAAAATCAGCAAACTTATAATGCATATATAATTCGTCTCTCTTCGGAGGTACCTCGTAAATCAATTTTTACGGTTTTGGGCTTTCGCTAAATATTATTCGTCTCTTGCGATTTGCCTGGTGAATATGAACTTGCTATGAAATTGGTTTTGCCTAAGAAATACCCTTACAAACTTTATGATGTTTAAATTAATAGAGAAAAAATGAATGCACATATTGAAGCAAATTGTTAACGCTAAACTGAAAATAAAGTAAGTTTCAAATGTGTACGGAGAGAATTTCCTTTATAATAAGCTTCCTTTGATTTGCTTATTTGCCATGACATTATGCAGCTTGTCATTTGTTAATATTTTGCAAGCTAATCACAGAGATCATTGCGGCTGATTCGTGATTTCGATCCTCACTGGGGACTCTGAAATAAATACTGGTAATACCACTTTAGCAGATAACAATATAATTACCAGATTATAAATAATGTATCAACATCATCCACTGCAGTCGATATAAGAATATTCACAACCCTGCATCTTCTTTAATGTTAACGAAATAATCTTTTCCATAGATACTTGATCTGCAATGTTATTGGTCCTGACCTGGAATCTCGGCCTTCAGTCACTTTCCTAGAACCGTAACGAAGCTTCACTGTACATTTTCTATAAATATTTTCATGACCATTTTTCTGTTTGGCACCTAGAATTTATAAAGTTAATTGCAGTACTAGATTAGCGGCAATGTTGCATTAGTTGAAATGGCCATACGTTCTGTAATAAAAGTTTATTTTTTCTGTCGCATTCTCGCTTGTGGAACTTTCTCTCGGCTTCTTGCTCCCCAGTTGTTATGGAGTGGTTTCACAGTAGAGGCTTGTATTTGTACTAAATCGGTCCTAAAATAGGTTCGACGTACAAAACGTTAGGAACTTGATATAATAGGTAATGACGCAGAGTAATCTAGTTGTGGTCGCTGATACTTTCGTATTCGACTAACTGTCGTCCGACATCGACGCTATATAGTAACTGTCCCACGCATGTGACACAAGGCCGAATTTAATGTGGGGTTTCTGAGCCCGTAGGCTCGGCCAAAATATCCCCGTAGACTCCACATAAACGGGATCGGGTCTGTCTACCTCCACGGACGAAACTCTGCCCTTCGCCATAAACTCGTCCGGATTCCTCTCTTCCCGAAGGCAGAGAGTTCGACTGTCGTCCGACATCGACTGACTAACCGACTGATTGACTCCTATTTATTACAGGTGGGAGAGTCTCTTAACTATAGAATAGGTCTGTTCCACTGTAACAGCAGTCAACATTGGTCTTCAAAAATGTGCAATATCTTGCTCTTTTATTGTTCTCTCTCCTTAAAAGATTTTTCTCACATTCTCTAACACACGGTAACCCTTGTTTGGGGTGAAATGATTAAAAAAGATTCTAGCCATTTAAGCCATTGCTAGTAATAACTAATACAATTAATTCTATTATCATTGGTACCCCATATATTTGACACTTGTGCTGAAAAATTATCAAAATTGTCCTAAAAAAGAGTGGAGATGTATTCCTGTAACCTAGCTCTAACATGGGTAAAACATTGTTTTAACTTCAATAACTCCAAAACCAATCTAGTAATCTTTCATCATCATTGAACTAATTTGGGATTTTCTCCAATCAAGCTGAACGGTGGCACTTTCAATGAAGCTTTTTGCTTCGAATGTCTATTAGAATTCAAGTTCAACTTAGATCTAAAGTACAACACATATATGCGATCAATTGCTAAAGAAGCTACAGAAATGGTCGGGTCCTTGTACCGTCCCAGGAAGTACTAGATTCACCCTGTCTTACACTATCTTTACAAGAATCAGATTTGACCCAAAGTTTAACATTGTTAATATATCTCGGCTGGAAATACCAATCCTGGCTTTGCAGTGTGACAGATTTCAAAAGCTTTTAGGTAAAATTATCGGGTTATCTTTCGACCTACCGAGCCTTTCCCACAAGCGAGACGTTATTAAACACTTACAGCCCTATCGCTATTTCCATGGCAAATGCGCTGATCAGCTCCATTCTCTAGCTTCAGTTATACTGAACTTTAAAGCTAGGACCCGTCATGCTACGTTCACAAGATATAATTACCCTAATTCTCTTTATATTCAATTGCTATTTGTCTCGAACCTTATCCTCTTTACGTCCTTGATCAATCATTATCTATCCTCCTTATCCTCATAATCTTCTGTTCCAACTTCTTTCGCTTACGTCTATACCGCACTTGTTGTGGCTTGCATCAAGCTGGTAATCTTCAGAATAGATTAACCACCTTAATGGAAAGATATATTACAGCATGTCTCTAAAATCTGGTCCCACAGGAAATCTCTTTAACTATATGTTTTTCCAACCACAGATTCAATATGGTTTTGTTGAAAGAAGAATGAGTTGAACTTGACTTCTTTTCTGGGATATGGGAAAGGAGAGTGTTATACTCAGTGAAAATCACAGATGCAACGCACTTGATTGAACGCATAAAGCGGTCTTTAAGGACCACCCTGTTGGATAAAAGCAAAAAGATATATAAAAGAAACATTTATTTCCAAAGCAACCACCAAGAACAAAATATATTTCTCAAGCGATTACCCACGCTTGTTTATGCAAATTTGTGGGCTTTCATAAAAAAAACGCCGAATAACATTTTAACACATTTCAGATGTTGGCAAATATTAGTATTTTTCAATGTAAGATTTTAAATCCTAAAGTGTTTCGGATTATTTTTTTTTTTTTTTGTATACAGTATTCTTTAACCCCACCCACAAATCAAGGTGTGATGTCAAGAGACCACTCGCAAACCATCGATTTAAGAGTTTTCTATCTAAATCTCTCTGGTAACACGTGAGGAATGTGCAGGTGTATCGTTCTGCTTTAAAGTCTTTGTTTGCACAGCCTATCTGTAGTATTGTGGCACAGTAACAAGGGTCTAACATGTTCAAGTATTTGTCACCTTTTTCGACTGTCCGAATGGCTAGTTGCTCGGAATGAAAAATCGGTGTGCCGTGTTCGATTTCCGGTCGAGTTCGTTACTTTCTTAAACAACGAAAACAACAACAACAAACTATTAGGAAAGCTATGAATTCATCTTTACTCCCTAACAGCTATAAGCTACGCAGAAGGGCAGGCTGGATTCTATAGCTGTGGATGGCAGATGTTGTAAGAGAAAGACAACTCTAAATGTGAAATCGTTTGTAGTCCTGGCGAAGCGCATACTTAAACTGTAATTAAAGTCCAGTCAACAGTATAAACAAAATGTTTGCTTACACAACAGGCCGCCAATAAATGTGAATACTCTGAAACGAACAGGTATGTTGAAGGTGTGAAATCGTACTAATTTGCAGTGGGTCTTCAAGTCGATACACGTGATGAAAATTCTGTAAACATTCAATCATTCCAAGCTATACATTTATCAGAAACATCCATATATCAACTCCATCTATAACTTTACATTTAGATCAGAGTTATAATCACAGATTGTCTCTATCTGTGATGCAGTGCCCCGAATAAGGGAATTGTGCCGATATGGAATGACCCATAAAGGTCAATCGATTGGGCACTTCGATGTGTTGTAATGGTTAATAAGTTTGTCTCGCTAGATCCATTACGACTGAATAATCAGTGCGATCCTGACTGAGTTCCCCATACTTTCAGCCTTGTGCCAGATTTAGACTACGCCTAGAAAATCACCATAAAGACAGTCAATTTATATGACAGAAACAGTTATCGAAATTCAAGGTTACGGCTTATTTCTATGAGAAATCTTTTTTTTTTATAGAAATGCCTCTGTTATAGTGTTGATATATTTTTGCCATCTACAGTTTATATGAAAGGTATTTTGCTTTTTTCCTGTCGTGTTGTTTCAGAGAAGAAATAAGATGTACTTTAAAAACAGGTCAATGTGTTCATTTTCTGTAGTTTCTCACAATATAAATATTCCTAGTTTAGCTAATTTATCAACAGTTCTTTTTTCTGTGCTGTATCCGTTTACTTAGTGAATGGTAATGCCTCATCAAAACTTAAAATTCTGTTATTTGTTGCTATAATTTGAACATTTACAACCTGTCTTTGTTCATGTTCTACCATTCAATCCACACACATACACTCAAATTAGAATATTCCCAGTCTCCTCTTGCTTCCCGTGTCTCCCTTAAGTTCTTTCAGTGTTATATTCTCTAGAACTCATTTCCTTATTATCTTTTTCAGATGTATAATTTTTATGGGGATTCCTGTATTCCTAAAAATGTCCTCGTAGCTCGAATATCGTTAAAATTATTAAATAGTATATTCGTAATAATTTTTCTGGCTACATTTAGCCCTTTTCTATTTCGGAGCTCCTTTCTAAAAAGCGCATTCGATTCCAATTTTGTCATGAGTAGCCCGTTTTAAACACGTTACTCTATAATATAGAGCATCGAAATTCTGCCTAATATCTTTAAGAAAATAGAAGAAAAGGTAAAACAATATAATTTCCATACTTGAATATTTAATAAAACCTTTATTATTTTGATTTTTCTGTCGATTTTTGTTTGATATGTTATAGCGACATTATTCAAAATTTGTATAAATATGATATATGTTTTCTGCCAGATGGTTACAGACATGTCATACATGAGTATTTATCAACCTGTCTATTCAATTTGGTAGCAAGCTATATTGGGGCTGGGTATTTAATTTAATTGTGGAGACAATAACTTTGAGAATCCCCTCATATGCTTTTGACGCATATTCAGACAATACCGGTAAAAAAAAAAAAAAAAAAAGTTTTATCTCTTTCTGTAACCATATACAACTTTTGTTTTTATTGCCTATTTCGTTTTCTTTTTGCAAAGTTTCGGATTTTGTTTCAACACCCTGTACATACCTATGTTAAGTTTAAATCTATATCATAGCGACATACGAGACTCAAAAAAAAAATAAATAACCAGAAAGAAAGATGCAGATATATCACAAATTTTAGAAAAAGTACAATATTTCTTCTTACCAAAGATCCTGGAATATGCGACAATCAAAATCACAATGCGCATCGGAGTAGCAAAAAATTATTTCGAAGAGTAAACAAACTAAGAAAACATATATATATATATATATATATATATATATATATATATATATATATATATAAAGAAAATTTTTTAAAATAACGGATTCGACATAGATATAAAAACTAACCTAAAGAAGTAGATTTTCTAGATGTTACCTTCAACCTAAGAAAAGGCACATATAAACCATATAGAAAACCTAATGCTAAACCAATCTACATACTCACATCTTCCAACCACCCGCCTTCTATCATCAAACAGATACCAAAATCCATTAGTCGCAGGCTCTCCGACAATTCCTCCAATGAATCCATATTTAACAACGCTAAGAAAGACTATGAAACAGCCCTAAAAGATAGCGGATTCCCAGCAACACTCACATACTCACCATAGAACACAAAAAAGGCCAACAGGAGAAGAAATATCATATGGTTCAACCGACCGTACAGCAAAAACGTAAAAACAAACGTAGGAAAAATATTCTTCAAATTCTTGCACAAACACTTCCCGGAATCAAGCACCCTACACAAAATATTCAACAAAAACACAGTAAAAATTAGCTACAGCTGCACCAAGAGCATGTCACAAATAATAAAAAAGCACAATATCAACAAACCACACGAACAAATTAAACCCACGTGCAACTGCAGAATAAAGAACGAATGTCCTTTAAACGGATATTGTTTACAAAACAACGTAATATACCAAGCCACGATAAAATCACCAGATAATAAAAATAATAGTTAGAATAAACTACAACAATCAACCTCAAAACTGAACAAATAGCTTTAATTAAATTCTCAGACCAAAACAAAACTATTAAATAAGTGATATAAACAAATCTTTACTACGTTAATAAAAACACCGATAAAAAATTCGAAAACCGAAAAGAGAAAATATACAAGTAAAATAAATTGACCTAAAGTCATTCAAATAGATAAACAAACCAATCGCGATAAAGTTACCGTTAAAAAAAAACAAATAAAGATAATCAATCCAAAAAACACAAATTAAAAACTGTTCTCGCCAAAATAATAGTTACAATAAACTACAACAATCAACCTCAAAACCGAACAAATAGCTTTAATTAAATTCTCAGACCAAAACAAAACTATTAAATAAGTAATATAAACAAATTTTTACTACGTTAATAAAAACACCGATTAAAAAAATAAATAAATAAAATAAGAAACAAAAAATAAAAATAAAAAACAAGCAATATAATTTAAACCAAATAAATAAACAAACGACTTCCGGTAAAATAACCGCCATAATAGACTACCCACCATGCACCACTGACCTGTATATATATAAATAGCTGAGAAAAATAACAGCACACGTGGCCTGACGATTGCATATAGCATGAAACAGACTGTCCCCTCTAAGTGTTGACTTCTATGTTCACTTTATATATATATATATATATATATATATATATATATATATATATATATATATATATATATAATAATTTTATAAATATAAGTAATTATACTCGTCCGGAAAAAAACAAAAACTTTGGTGCTTTGAATTGTAAATGAACAAACCAATGCCCAAGGAAAAATAAAGAATAAAAAAAAGAAAGAACTAAGAACAATCGTCCAGAATCCAATTCCAAGGAAAAAACCTCCAACACGAGTAAGGCAAAAATAACTAAACAAAGAGCTCAATACACTAAGTAGAGAAAATCTAACTATGAACCTAAAGAGCCAGGCAAGCCTACCTAGGTTTCACGGTAGGTTTGTCTGGCTCTTTAGGTTCATATATATATATATATATATATATATATATATATATATATATATATATATTGGGCACACATCTCAGGAAAATCCTTGAGAACTGTTCACTTTGTTCCGTTGATATTATTTTGCTCACACATCTGGTTATATTTCAGGCTAATGTCTTAGAGAATGAATAATATAACATTTTTGGTTACTTAATTTTCACATTTTCTCAGAGGCAATAAAATTGCGAGTTTATTTATTAGGCGGAACTGTTTGGTCATTTTAATCTGGAATCTGCTTGTGAGATCATCGATATTTAAATGTATTTCGCTGATACAAATCTGTCAATAGAATTCCTAATAACTTCTTATCGTAACCCTCATATCGAATTAAATCCAACCGATTTCTATCCTGCAGAGAAAACAGTAAATCTTAAGGATTAAATATTCATATCACAATGGCTGCTAATAGATTTTGTTTCTTTATCTGTGAACAGTCATGAGTTCGTGGGAAACTTAATGGAGTGGTTTCATATTGTCTTCTACATGGTTTTGATTTCGGAGTGATCTTTCTTTCAGACTGGCTCTCATCCAAGCCTTGACAGTCCACTCTTCCTTGATATTAAATCCATCTATTGTGCGGAATTTGAACTCGGATCAAAGATTCCAGTTTCCGCAGCAATAACAGCTACACTCAAATCCTAAATTATATCAATACCAGGGGAAAAAGGAGAAATTTGTAATTTTGTCTATAAATTTCTTTCTTTATATTTAATTCTTTAGCTCCTAACTCAATCGAGGTGATTCATTTATGTGATTTGAAATTGTCATTCTGTTTGTGATTCTATATTTTGTGAAGAGAATGGCTGTCGAAAGAGATTTCTTTTTAGCGTTAAAATATATTTCACAATTCTAGGTCTGTCCAAATATGTAAGTGGATTTTCTTTTCAATAATGTCACCTTACGCAAGGCGACAATGAAGCTAAGACGCAATGGGTTACTGAGACTGAAATAGAATGAGAAGTCGTTAGCGAGGAGAAACGACAATAAAGGAACAGGTTATGGGAAAACAGAAGATAGAAAGCAGGAAATTGGAAGAAATTTCAACAGGTGAGAAGCAGGAGAATACAAACTATTAGAATAGAACATACTTACAGATTGATACTTCAACAGTAAAACGTTGAGACCAAGTTGCCAATCGAGAAGTACACTTAAATTTGTGCGGATGATCTAAAGAGGAGTTGAGCTCCTTATAACAATCGCCATTCATATATTCATAAAAAAGAAACATGAAAGATTTGGGAATATTCCTGATGGAGAGATACCAGGCCAGGAAGAATAATATTACTGATACTTTTTTTGATATTGTCGAGAATCTCAAGATATATAGCAGAAGAACAAGACCTGATATGACAGAAATATTCAATGCTTGGACGAGTTGTAGATTTATAAATGTCTGGTAAATTAATATAAAATAAGTGAAAGAACGTTTAAAAATCGGAAATAACTTATATAATACGTGTAATCTGTTAATCATCATACGTCTAATCAAGAAATTAAAATTTACGGTTAATTTAAAAAGAAAAAAAGCGTATAAAGATTTAACAATCATTTGCTTCTTCACAGATGTATCTGAAAAGTTTATATCAACATATAATGAATAAAAAAAAAAAGCATCATGAAATAAAAGTAGAAAGGAGAAAATGGAACGGTGGTGGAATGAACAGAACTATATCAGATAATATTTCTTCCTTTTGGTTTTAGATTTCGACAGAAAGGTCACAGTTTCACGATTTGTTATAATATACGGCCAAAAAAGTGTGAACGCCGGTATAAAAGAAGGCCGAGACAGCATTTTAATTTAAAAGACGTCTTTGAATTGCCTTGAGCAAAGCATGATAAACACGACAAATACGAAAATAACTGCAACTTGAAAAGATTTCAACGACTATTTATCCCAATAATATTGGCATGTTATTAATTTTTGACATTTAGCAATTTAAAAAAAAAAAATTATCGCTTTTCTTCATGAGGCTAACCGTAACGCTAATATTTTCTTGTGTAAATAATAGCATAAATGACAAAAATAAACATTTTTTTTTATCTTGAGAGAACACAAATGTTATGGTAAATAAAAGAGTTAGAGTTCCCCGCACCCCTCATGGTTTCAGTGCGTTAAACAGTGCCAAATGATCTTGCACTAATGACTGATTAACCGGGAGTCTACGGAAAAATTGAAAGTTTCCGAATAATAGATTGGCCGCTAGACCTCATTATTTTATAACTGAAATTTCTCGACGTAGCCAGAAGTTCACCGCTAACAGATTCTACTCTCGTATTTATCATTTGTGGAAACTTTCTTACGGCTTCTTGCTTTCCAGTAATTGTCGATACTAAAGTTTTAATGAAATGTCAAGCATTATTATCTGTCTTCTTAATTCTCTTTTTTTTATTGCTCTCTCATTAATATTTTTCTTATATCATTTCAAAATCACTAATTTCTTGAGTCTTAGAGGCTTTAATGCTTTGGTTGGGGTGAAAAAATCACCACGAATTTAAATGTGAATTGGAGCAAAGTGTATGTTTGGTTTCTAATAATAATAATAATAATAATAATAATAATAATAAGCATAACATTTCTCATTACAGGACGTGAATTTAGAAGTTGTAGAAAAAGCATTCCGAGCAGTAATGTTTGTTTTGTTTTGTTTATCTCTGACTATTCGTTTTTTTTTCAATATAGTTTATTCTTTCTCTATCATTTATCATTCAAACATTTTTTTAACAATATTTGCCTATAATTCTATTCATTTATCCCTTTCTGATTTATTGATTATAATTAATTTAATATAATTTATGGACGAGGACTTATTTTCAAATTTATATTGTGACACTATTTAGCGTTTGGCTCACTAATTAAGCGTGAAAATTAAAAGCGAGAAATACTTAAGGCGAGAATAAGCTATCACGAAAGACATACTGAGCGATGTTATTTTTTTTTAACAAAGAAAAGTGGTAAAGATTTTATTTTCCTTTGCGAAGAAAAGTATTTTTTTCGCAGAAGATAGGAAATTCATAAGATCTCGGATCTGTCAGAATTACTTTATGCTATGACGCGGCGAATAAAAGATAGCAATCTGCCCATGGCAATAATGAAAATTTCAAACTGGTCAAGTGGCTCGCAGGGCGAAATGCTGGAATATAATCGTAATTAGGTCGAGGATGCGACCGAGAAAAAGGATCAGCTGAGACCACCCCAAAGAAAAAAGAAGGGAAAAGAGAAAAAGGAAAAGAATAAACCATTAACTATCTTTCGGGGATATCATTTGATTTTGGAAAGGGACCACCTGTTTTATGTCCAGACCTTGACATGATAAAAGTTTGTTACTGGGACAGATTGTTGACGATAGAAGTACGAAGGCGTTGAGGTTACAAAGAGATTCACTTGACCACCCTGATGATTACTTGACGAAAATCTCGTTGACGAATTCCAGATGACACTCAGTTAAGATAGAGACTTAATGACCACACTACGTATCGTGGGGGTTCTAGTCAGGGAAAAGAAAGAAAAGAAAAAGGAAGATAATTTTTTTTCTTTGAGCGATAATTGTAAACTGAAGCCAGACCAGCCACACCCCCTCTGCCTAGCGTTCATTTGCTGAATGGCGACGTGAGCGATGGGCGAAGGTAAACATATGAGAAAGACGCTTCTGAGGGGATTGGTGTGAGATAACACTATGAGAAAGAAGGGAAACCTGTTGACACCCTCTGAGGGAATTGGTGTGAGATACCAATATGAGAAAGGAAGAATTTGGGAGGACAATTGCTTTAAGAACCCCTCTAAAACATAAAGTAATGGACTTCCAAAAATGGAAAGTGATAAATTTTCCTGTCCGAAAACAAAGAAAATCTTTATTGCGGATTTGGAAGTATCGAGGAACCCAAATCAAGACAGGCCCCCACCCGGTTTTGGTCGGCGTCCATATAAACGAATGTCCACAGGGCAGAGACAGTGGCAGTTGGGCAGACGCAGACAGAGTGACAAAGCACACAGAGTTGAGCTGTGAGCTCTGAGACCAGCCACGCAGGAAGCTGACTGAAGATTCACGCATCCCGACTTCGACTTCTAACCAAGAACAATTTATTTTTGAAGAACGACTTAGACACACGCCACCAAAACAAGTTTTACGAATATCGCCTGAAGACACCAGCAACCAGTTTATTGAAAAACAACTTAAGATGTTAAGACTCGCCTAACAAACGCAAAGTGTCACGTATCCGTAGAAGCGGTTTGGGAGAAAGACGCAGTCCTGTATTCAGCAACCAGATATAAAGCTACTTGTTATTCTCTTTTTAACACATTTGAGTCTTTCGAGTCGTTACTTTATTTTCTTTTACATATACTTGTGCAGTGTCACCTTTGCTCGAATTCGGCTTACACTACGGCCCGACGACTAATTGATTTCGTCTACCTATGATCAAATCACAACGTGGGTAGGTTAGACTAGAAATCAAAGCAGTTACTTCGGTAACCAGACGTTGGGGGCGAGCTGGGAACGACAAAGCTGATAGCGAATCTAACCAGATTACATCCGAATCAGCCAAGGGTTAGAACGTCACATTTGGTGACGTGACAGCAGGATCACGTCACATTTGGCGCCGCGACCAATACCAAGTCACATTGGTCGTCACAGGATAGCACGGGGACAGGGGCACAGGGTGACGTCACAATAAGAAAAATCGTTTTATGCCGTAACACACACGCAGACACACACACACGCAGACACACACGCATACACCACACACACACACATATATATAAATATATGAAACCTTAATAAAGATGCTGCAAAAATCAGGACAATCTTCAATAATGGGACGACACTTCACAGATATCTCTCCCGAGTACGACCTCCCATAGAGGAAAATATGACAAAAGACTGTGTATACGCTATCCCGTACAGAAGCGGAGAGAAATTTAAAGGTGAGACAGGCCGTCCTATTAAGGTAAGGCTTCAAGAACACCAAAAAGCTGCAACACGAAGTGAAGTGAAAAAATCAGTTATGACTAACAACATATGGAGAGAAAAAGGAAATCCCTGCCCTCTGTGGGATCATGTTGAGATCATAGACAAAGAACACCATTGGAAAATTCGTAAACTTAAGAAATCAGCATATATGCTATGCCACAAAATTCTCCACAGCCGAACAAGCATAAAAATGAATAGAATAGGGGAACCAGTAATAAGGAGTGCCAGAGGAAAGCAATAATAACAAAGAAAAAATGCAATATGAGCTCTGGTAAAAACAATAATTGGTACAGCAAAAATTGCAATATGAGCACTGGTAAAAATTTTTGGTGACGACATTTGGTTTATAATAATCAGAACACATGACACAGTGGAAAAAAGCGTTAGTTATATCCAGTAACAGGACCCAAAGTGTGTGAGTTCAATACCTGCTTAAGGCAGAGGAGAATTTTTACAGAGTAATTATAGAAAATAACTGAAATCCATTAAACATAACACATCGATCTAGAACAGTCTACCCCAGCGCGCGTAATATAGGGTTTAGTTAGACATTCCAACCACCGGAAAAATGCCGGAGTGTAAAACGCCCAAAACATTGTGATAAATATGGCAGTAAAGATGAGGATGAAAGTCCAAACAATGTAAATAGTGCTCATTTTATTTTGTTTACTAATTTTATTATTGGTTCGGAATAGTCTATTTATTCTATTATTTATCTTCCAAATATTTTTAATAAAAAAATGTTCTCATATTATTAATGGTCATTTTATATATGTTTTTATTAATTTTCATATTTATTGGTTTTTATTATTATCATTTAAAGCAATAATAATAATAATGATGTCTTAAAGAATTGGTACTTTTGATAACGAACTGGTTACTGTGAGATCCAGTATAAAATATGTATGTATGTGTTTATGCGTTTATATATATACTTCAGTTAGATGGAGCACGTCGATAGGGAAGGTAGTCCATCTAAGAGAAGGAAAACTCTGATTTTAAATCTCCGCTGCCTTGGGGTCATACTCAGTCATAGAAAAGTCTTCGGGAGTAAACCATGAGGGCAAATCCGGACTCAGAATCCCTAAGACAATCCGATCATATATTCAATTTTGTTTTGGCAATTCATACCATAATAAATGCTGCCATGTCACTAGCAACTGAGCTACAACTCTTTGGGCGCAGAATCATGGTCCCTCGAATCTGACGGTCCCACACATTATATACAACTAAACGATTGTGTAATAATAATAATAATAATAATAATAATAATAATAATAATAATAGAAATAATAGACAGTCTGTGAAAAAATTCAGAGACTGGAACAAACGTTTCCACTAACAATAAGATACTTCGTGACCCAAACCGGATTTACTTTCAGCATTGGAGCTGGTGACATTTAAAAAAAAAAATAAAAAAAAGAAACCTAATTAAATGTAATCGCGAAGCGTATAAGGAAGTCATGGCAACAATTTTCACTGCACTCAAAAATCCACAAAAGAACATCATGGATCAGACAGACTAAATATTGAGAGATACGGTAGGAAATAAATAAGACCCTATCAAGACCGAAACATTCTTGCCAATATCCACAGGGATATCATGAAAATATAGAAATAAATAAAGGAAAAGTAAATATAAGACAAAGTACGATCAGAAATGATCCAAAGAAAAATAAGGCAAGAGTGGGAATATATAATATGATAGACGATGTGTTTGCAACTAAAATAAATTGGATACAAAATAATGATCTCTCAGGAAATGAAACGGGAGTATCTAGCTACGACATAATTACACAGATTCAGATTCTATCACGGATGAAGATGAATTGAACGACATTAGAGCAGAATTCCTTGAAAACAACACATTTGAAATCATTGAAGCAAAAAACCCATCATCATTTCAATAATCATAAAAGCTACTCCCACACAAATCTCAAACAGAAACCGACTTCCAAAAATTCACATGACGAAGTTCAGTAAACAAGTTGTGCAAACATATACTGCAACACTGCAAATATTCCTCACGGGCAGACAACAAGAAAACATCACAGAAGTAACAAATGCCATATATGCAACTGATTTGGCAGCTATTGAAAAGCTTAATATAAATACAAATAAAAGATTAAACAACAGACAAAAATAGACCACTTAGAAGATAAAATTAAGTGAGTTATCGATACTTGATGAAATTTCACAAATTAAATTTGTCCAAGAATTAAAAAATATAACCAAAAATCATGTTAGGTAAGCTGTAACAAAATTCCTAAAATGGAAATCCCCAGGAAATGATAAAGTACACAGCTTTTAGCTCTCTTATCAGTCATCAATCCCTAAAACTTTAGCACAAACTTTATCAATGCTAATTAATAACCGCAATAAAATTCCAGAAAGGCTTACTGAAGGTATTACATGTCTCTTACCAAAAACGGCTGAAACAGATGATTAAAAGTTTATATGTCTGTCATAAACAACAAAAATGATCACGTTTCTCCTGACGAATTGTACTTACTCTTTTCTCAATAAAAATATTCTTCCCCTGGAACAGAAGCGATGTTGATTAGGTTCACATCGTTGCAAAACCAAATTCTAATAAACCAAATGATTGTGGAAAATTGCAGAAAAAAGGTAGAAATCTCGGCACTGCTTGGATAAATTACCGTAAAATCTCTGATAATTTGCCAAACTCTTGGATCATTAAGGGTTTGGAAATAGACAAAGTCTATTCGGTGACAGTAAGTTTCCTTAAATAGAGTATAGGACTGTGTAGAATCACATTATACCTAAATCACAATACATGTATCTCCAATTCTAATTCTTTGAATATCTAAAGGGAAGTCTTTCAAGGAGACTCCATGTCTCCTCTTCCTCGTGGTGGGGTGACTGAATATCGTCAGTCAGTCGCTCAAGTTTTGACTTGAACAACTGTTCGGTTGTACTCTCTTCCCACGGACGGGAGGAACCCGAAGGAGGCTACACCGAAGGGCGGAGTCTCCTTCGGGGAGGTAGACCGGCGCTGAACCCGTTTATACGGATTCAATGGTCATATTTTGGCCGAGCCCATGGGCTCGGAAAGCCCACGTTAAAAAGGCCTTGTGCCACATGACACCCTCGTGTGGGGGTGACTGAATATCGTCAGTCAGTCGCTCACTTCCTGAGCGACTGTTCTGTTGAACTCTGCGGAGGTAAACCATTTGGTGAGGTAAACCGGGCCTGAACCCGTTTATACGGGTTCAATGGGCATATTTTTGGGCCGAGCACACGGGCACGGAAAACTCACAATAAATAACCGACCTTGTGTCACATGTTGTCCCAGGGGTGGGGGGTGTTGAGACTGAATATCGTCAGTCTGTCGCTCAAATCTTGACCGGCTGTTCGGTTGAACTCTCTGCCTTTGGGCGGGGTGGAACCCGAAGGAGGCTACGCCGAAAGGCGGATTGTCTTTCGGGGAGGTAAACGGACCCTGAACCCGTTTTGGGCCGAGCCCACGGGCTCGGAGATCCCACATTAAATAACCGGCCTTGTGCCACATGATGCCCCAGTGGGCGGGGGGGGGTGACTGAATATCGTCAGTCAGTAGTTCAAGTCGAGTCAAGAGTCGAGTCAGAGGCAGTCCGAAACAGAGTCGCGTTCAGACAATTACTACAAGACATTGGAATAGTGATACTGGTCGAGACTACATTGTCCTCTCTACTAAACCTGATTGCTCATACAAACACTTCTACTTCTCTGTATATATTCCTGTTTGTAATATATCTGTGTTATTCCATAGCTGTGTTCGAGTTCTTCTTTATTGGTTCTACCTTGGACTATCACCGTGGTACAAGGAACCGGAAATACGTCTTGAAATATATCTGGAAATTATAGAAGACACGGTGATGATCTCTGTCAAAAGCATGAAAGAAATAAGAAATTTTATTTAGTAATAAAGGAATCCAACAAATTCAAAACAGAATTTCAAGTGGCGAAGAAATGCAAAAAGAAAAAAACATAATACACCTACTGCAGCGATAAAGGACCTAAAAAGGAAGGAAAAAACAAATGGAATGTAGCAAATGCTGAAACGATGGTAAGTTACGTTTCTTCATCGTCAATACTCTGTACCTACTAAAAAAAATGATGTATAAAAACCCCATGCACTTCACTGGTTAGGTAGTGTAGGGTAAAAAGCTGAAGCCGGGAGTTTTACTCTTGCTAAACAGCACCAATTCTTGCTAACTAGAAATTACCAATCATGCATACTGAAAAATTGTGTTAACCCCAAATGTAGATTATGTGATAAAAATACAGAAATAGTTGACCATCTTGTATCAGGTTGCAATAGTGATAGAAGGAAATTGCCAGAAAACGGTATGAATATTAGCCAGAAGCACTTACAGAGATACAACCAGTAACAATTTTATGGAATATAACAATACACAGAGAGAGAGAGAGAGAGGGAGAGAGAGAGATAGATTTAAAAGAATCACCAAGACATCGTGATCAAAGACTACAAAACCAATATGTGCTTTCTTATTTGACATGGCATTTCTAGGAGATTCTAAGGTTTCTTCAAAAAACTCTCAAAGTACAAGGATCTTGAAGTGGAAATCTAAAAAATGTGGCATATGAGTACATCAATAATTTCTCTTGTAGTTGAAGTATTCAGATTGATTGGGAAAAGGTTCCGAGAGACTAAATGAAGGGATTCTTGGTAGTCCATGTCTTAAAGAAATACAAACAATTGTACTCAGAAGTATAGCTCACACATTACGAATAGCTTAATCTATGTAAAATGTATGTTATCTTATGGTTATTTTTTTGTGTGTTTGTGTTACATAAACGATCATTAGAAAATGTTTTTGAACCATTTTTGACCTCGGGTCTCTGATTGATACTCGGAAGGAAATATGTATACAACAGAAATCCAAGAAAATAATAATAATAATAATAATAATAATAATAATAATAATAATAATAATAATGGGTGCAGAAATACAAGTAAAGCACAATACACCGGCTGAAGCTGCAAAATACTTTAAAAAGAGAGCAAAGACAAATCCAACCGACCAGAAACTGAAACAATGACAAGATAATCCGCTTCATGGCCAATACTCTGCTCGTACCAAACAAGCTGACGTAGACAAAACCCGTACCCATCAGTGGCTACGTAATGCAGGGTTGAAAGCTGAAACGGAATGATTTATCCTTGCTGCACAGAACCAATGCTTGTTAACTAGAAATTATCAATCACATCACTAACATATTGTATTAGCCCAAAATGCAGATTATGTGATAAATATCCAGAAACAATTGATCATCTTGTATCAGGTTGCACGATATTGGCACTCACTGAATAAAAACCCGGCATGACAATGTGGGAAAATCTGCAACTTCTACGGGAAGGAAACTGAAAGGAAGTGGTATGAACACCACCCAGGCCCGGTTACGGAGATATGACCTGCTACAATTCTATGGGACTACACAATACACACTAACAGAGCAATCAAAACCAAACGCATAAAAAACGGTGCCTGTTTATTGATATGGCAGTCCATGCAGACTACAATGTATCTTTGAAGATATTCAAAAAGCTGTCAAGGACCTTGAAATAGAAATCTCAAAAATGTGGCATATGGGAACATCAACAATCCCTGCTGTAGTTGGAGCCCTAGAAATGGTTGGAAAAGATTGCAGTAGACTAATTGAAAGGGATTCCTGGAAGTACATGCTCCAAAGAGATACAAAAATTTGTTCTCAAAAGTACAGCCTACACTTTACGAAGGACTTTGTCGATGTAATTATCTTTGAAGATCGTGAAAAGCGATCAAAATGCAAGGACCTTGAAATCCAAATCTCAAAAATGTGGCACATGAGAACATCAACAATCGCTGTTGTAGTTGGAGCTCTCGGGTTGGTTGGAAAAGATTCCAACAGACTAAATGAAAGGATTCCTGGTAAGATGCCTTAAAGAAAACAAAAAATTCTTCTTACGAGTTCAGCCCACACCTTACGAAAGGTTTTATCTATGTAAAATGTTTGTAGTTTTTTTGTTTTGTTTTGTTTTGTTTTGTTTTTTTAATAGGTCAGTGTAAAACGTCACGATGTCATTTCTAAGCTTACGTCTCTGGGCTGGAAATATAATAATAATAATAATAATAATAATAATAATAATAATAATAATAATAATAATAATAATGTTAAGAAGAAGGAGGAGGAAGAGAACATAATGAAGAAAAACAAGAAGGAGACGAAAAAGTATGCATATAATCATTGGTTCTGATAGTAAATAATTATGTAACATCGAAAAAAAACTCGACTACAGAACATACATATAACAAAAATTGGTATCACTGTTTCCTGAGATAGAATCACATAAAATTAAAAGAATATAGATCACAAGAAGAAATTGTGAAATATTAACGGGACACTGTGAGCAGAGTTCAGGAATTTTACTAGGAAAACCGAAAGAATTAGAGATAAGACCACTTTTGAAGTCGACGAATATCAAAAGTTTGTTCTCGTCTCATTTTCAGCGCTAACCACAGAACAGCCTAAGTGAAAATATTCATAATATTGGTTAGGGGAAAATGTAGCACCATGTAAATTTAAGATTAATATTGGCAGTAAAGAAATTATGAATTATATAGGAATACAAAAATAATAAAAATTCTTCATCATAAGAAAGTTATAAGCAGTTTAATGTGACACTGTGCTTACTTTAAAATATTTTTAATTAAAAAATGACGTCAGTAATATGAATATAATTAAATTGAATCTTCTTTGGCTTTCAGAACTTAGTAGACCATGGCTATCCACAGATGTAATTTTCTTTATTTTCTGCGAATTGCGATGGCTTTTCGGGAAATATAGTTGAGTAGTTTCTCATTGCTTTCTCCATGGTTTGGTATCCAGAGATTTCTTGTTTTGAGTTTGGATGCCTCCCAAGTATACACAGCCTTATATTCCTTGAAATTTAACTCAGAGCTCAGGGTAATTGAGTGGCATTGAACGCAACTAACCAAATAAATTCTCAGTTACAGTACTTATTCAAATATATTAACGAATATTAATATCGATCAATATGAAGTTTGAGGTATTTAGATTAATAACGTTATTTTAATTACTCGTAGGTTGGTTAATTGATTTTGTTTAGCGGCACATTATCCCCTAAGGGTTATTTAATGCCGAAATCTAATATTTTGGGCGTAATTATATGCATTCCACAAAAGATAAAATGTATTGTTGGTCATTTTAATATAAATATGTATTAATTAATTTTGTTTTGATTTTGTTTGAGTCTACCTCTAGCTGAGACTTAGTGGGGTGATTTCTTACTGTCTTCTACATGGTTTTGTCTTTGGGGTTGTCTTACTTCCAGACTGGCTCTCTTCCAAGCCTTGACAGTCCACTCTTCCTTGATATTAAATCCATCTATTGTGCGGAATTTGAACTCGGATCAAAGATTTCAGTTTCAGCAGCAATAACAGCTACACTCAAATCTTAAATTATAACAGTATCAGGGGAAAAAGGAGAAATCTGGAATTTTGTCTATGAATTTCCTTCTTTAAATTTAATTCTTTAGCTCCTAACTCAATCGAGGTGATTCATTTATGTGATTTGGAATTGTCATTCTGTTTGCGATTCCATATTTTGTGAAGAGAATGGCTGTCGAAAGAGATTTCTTTTTAGCGTTAAAATATTTTTCACAATTCTAGGTGCGTGTAAGTGAATTTTCTTTTCAATAATGTAGACTTAAGCAAGGCGACAATGAAGTTAAGACGCAACGGGTTACTGAGATGTTAGCGGGGAGAAAATAAAATAAAGGAACAGGTTATGGGAAAACGGAATAGAGAAAGGAGCTAATTGGAAGAGATTTCCACCTGTGAGAAGAAGAAGAATACAAACTATTAGAATAGAACATACTTACTGGTTGCTATTACAAAACTAAAACATTATCCCCTAAGTACGCTTAAATTCGTGCGTTTGACATAAGGAGGAGAGGAGCTCCTTATAACAATCGCCATTCATATATTCATAAAAAAGAAACATGAAAGATTTGGGAATATTCCTGATGGAGAGATACCAGGCCAGGAAGAATAATATTACTGATACTTCTTTTGATATTGTCGAGAATCTCAAGATATATAGCAGAAGAACAAGACCTGATATGACAGAAATATTCAATGCTTGGACGAGTTGTAGATTTATAAATGTCTGGTAAATTAATATAAAATAAGTGAAAGAACGTTTAAAAATCGGAAATAACTTATATAATACGTGTAATCTGTTAATCATCATACGTCTAATCAAGAAATTGAAATTTACGGTTAATTTAAAAAGAAAAAAGCGTATAAAGATTTAACAATCATTTGCTTCTTCACAGATGTATCTGAAAAGTTTATATCAACATATAATGAATAAAAAAAAAAAGCATCATGAAATAAAAGTAGAGAGGAGAAAATGGAACGGTGGTGGAATGAACAGAACTATATCAGATAATATTTCTTCCTTTTGGTTTTAGATTTCGACAGAAAGGTCACAGTTTCACGATTTGTTATAATATACGGCCAAAAAAGTGTGAACGCCGGTATAAAAGAAAGCCGAGACAGCATTTTAATTTAAAAGACGTCTTTGAATTGCCTTGAGCAAAGCATGATAAACACGACAAATACGAAAATAACTGCAACTTGAAAAGATTTCAACGACTATTTTCCCCCAAAATATTGGCAATTTATTCATTTTTGACATTTATTAATTTTGAAGAAAAAAAAATATTATCGCTTTTCTTCATGAGGCTAACTATAAACTAATATTTTTTTCATTATTTACATTATTCGGAATATTGTCCTCATATTTACCGTTATACTTATTACAACGTTTCTACCGTTGTATGCTCCGGCTTTCTTCAGGTAGTTGGAATTTCGCTCACTGGGACAGACAGTTCTAGTTCGACGTGCCATGTTTAATGGATGTCAGATATCAGTTATCTCCTGTTAATTTCCCTCGAAAAGTACTGCATTGCCTTATCCGGCTATTGAACTAACACTCTGGGTCCTGTCACTGGAAGTTTCAGCAACGATTTTTAACCAGTACTCATATTTCAATTTTTTGCTGTTATCTTACATGTTTATACCAGAGCTCATATTGCAATTTTTGTTGTTATTGTCGCTTTTCTCTGGCACTCCTTATTACTGGTTCAATACCCGGATAAGGCTGGTTTATTTTGTTTTACGGCCTATCAACCCCAATGGGTTATTTAATGCCAACAACATTTTTAGGATAGATTCGTATGAATAGAATATGTATTCTTTGGTTTAGATTGGTTTGGTATATTTTGTTTTACGGCATATCAACCCCAATGGGTTATTTAATGCCGACAACATTTTTCGGATAGATTAGTATGAACAGAATGTGTATTCTTTGGTTTAGATTGGTTTGGTTTATTTTGTTTTACGGCCTGCCTATCAACCCCAATGGGTTATTTAATGCCGACAACATTTTTAGGATAGATTCGTATGAATAGAATATGTATTCTTTGGTTTAGATTGGCTTGGTTTATTTTGTTTTACGTCATATCAACCTCAATGGGTTATTTAATGCCGACAACATTTTTAGGATAGATTCGTATGAATAGAATATGTATTCTTTTGTTTAGATTGGTTTGGTTTATTTTGTTTTACGTCATATCAACCTCAATGGGTTATTTAATGCCGACAACATTTTTAGTATAGATTCGTATGAATAGAATATGTATTCTTTTGTTTAGATTGGTTTGGTTTATTTTGTTTTACGTCATATCAACCTCAATGGGTTATTTAATGCCGACAGCATTTTTAGTATAGATTCGTATGAATAGAATATGTATTCTTTTGTTTAGATTGGTTTGGTTTATTTTGTTTTACGTCATATCAACCTCAATGGGTTATTTAATGCCGACAACATTTTTAGTATAGATTCGTATGAATAGAATATGTATTCTTTTGTTTAGATTGGTTTGGTTTATTTTGTTTTACGTCATATCAACCTCAATGGGTTATTTAATGCTGACAAAAAAATTTTATTGCTGGAAATATTTTCTTTTGTCAAAAATCTATTTCTGTTAATACACTTCCTTCAAAATTGTATTGCTGGTAATAATTATTTTTTAAAGTGTTGAAGATAATAGTTAACTATTTGCCGATAGCTGGGAACCTAACAGGTGCTACCACCCCGGGTCAGTGTGGATCTGGGAACACCAGCAATTAAGAGGTGGTTCTACGCTCATCAAATTTTCTGGGTAGAGGCCTTGCTGCTGGACGTATTTTATCTTCTTACCCAGGACCCGGATGTAGCTTTAATGTCTTACCCTAGACGAATTCCGAGTAGTAATGTGTGTTTTGTTTGGTTTATCTCTGACTATTCGTTTTTCAATATAGTTGATTTCTTTCTCTATCATTTATCATTCAAACATTTTTTTTAAATAATATTTGCCTGTAATACTATTCGTTTATCCTTTTCTGATTTATTGATTATAATTGATGTAATATAATTTATGGACGTGGACTTATTTTCTAATTTATAGGAAAAGCGTAACTTCATTTTATATGCGGACCATATAATATCGGGACAACCTTCAAAAGCTTGACGACACTTCGCAGATATATCTCCCGAGTAAGACCCCTCGTAGACTAAAGACTGTGTACGCTATCCCGTGCAGCTGTGGAAAGGAATATAAACGAGAGACAGGCCGCCCCCTTAAAGTAAGGCTTCAAGAACACCAAAAAGCTGCAACACGAAGTGAAGTGAAAGAATCCAGCATGGCTTGCCACACATGGAAAGAAAATGGAAATCACTGCATTCTGTGGGACCAACTTGAAACCATAGACAAAGAAAATCCTGCGAAATTCCTAAACTTAAGGAATCAGCATATATGCTATGCCACAAAAATCTCCTGAGCCGACTAAGCATAGAAATGAATACAATAGGGGAACCAGTAATAAGTAGTGCCAGAGGAAAGCAATTATAACAAAGAAAAATTGCTATGTGAGCTCTGGTAAAAACAATAATTGGTACAGCAAAAATTGCAATATGAGCCCTGGTAAAAAATATTGGTGATGACATTTGGTTTATAATAATCAGAAATTCACACACGTGACCCCAAGAACACATGGCACAGTGGATAAAGGCATTAGTTAGATCCAGTGACAGGACCCAAAGAGTGTGAGTTCAATACCTGGTTAAGGCAGTGGAGAATTTGAGTAATTATAGGAGATAACGGAAATCTATTAGACATGGCACGTGGAATTAGAACAGTCTACCCCGCTGAGAGTAATAAAGGGTTTAGTTCGACATTCCAACCACCTGAAAAAGGCCGGAGAGTAAAATGGCTGAAACGTGGTGATAAATATGGCAGCAAAGATGAGTATGAGAGTCCGAACAATGTAAATATTGTTCATTTTATTTTGTTTACTAATTTTATTATTGGTTCGAAATAGTCTATTTATTCTATTATTTATCTTCCAAATATTTTTAATAAAAAAATGTTCTCATATTATTAATGGTGATTTTATATATGTTTTTATTCATTTTCATATTTATTGGTTTTTATTATTATCATTTAAAGCAATAATAATAATAATGATGTCTTAAAGAATTGGTACTTTTGATAACGAACTGGTTACTGTGACATCCAGTATAAAATATGTATGTATGTGTTTATGCGTTTATATATATACTTCAGGTAGATGGAGCTTTCTGGTAGGGAAGGTAGTCTATCTAAGAGAAGGAAAACTTAAACCTCCGCTGCCTTGCGGTCATAGTCAGTCATCAAACAGGTGCAGAGTATCTGGGAAACGTTCTAACAGAGGATGGAAAATGCGACACCGAGAAGCGAACATGTATTAAACTTGCGACAGATGCATTCCAAAAGTCAAGTAAAGTGCTGATAAGCGGAAAAATCGTCAAAAACTAAGAAAATGTCGGGAGATTGCAATGTCTTATCCCACCTGTTATGTGGTAGTGAATGTTGGACAATTCCCCCTCAGGATGAGAAACCTAGACGCAACAGAAATGCACTTTAACTGAAAAATTGCATAGACGCAGCGAGTAAGCAGCAAGAAAGTGTGAAAATATGGCAACAGCCTGAACACTCATAATCAAAATCAGGAAAAGACAGCAGAGATTCTTTGGATATTTAATGAGAAAGAAGGTGGAACCTCAGCGAGGTTTAATAGCAAGCTTGTCTCGCTAGAACAATTACATTTGAGCAGTGAATTCGATTCTCACTAGTGCGCCATAATTAAGCCCGTCTCGGCCTTGCTAGCAGAGTCAAGAGGAGAGGATAAACCAATGCAGTTTGGTACCAGCGCGGCTACAGGAGTTGCCGGTAGTTAGCACAAAATGCCATCCATCCGCCTTCGGGGATTCACTCACGGTTTGAATTCAGAGTTCTCATTCTCCTAGACCAGTTGCCATCCAAGGCTGTCCTGCTATTTACCCATACCTGGAGGAAAAAGAAGAGAATTCACACCTTTCCTCATGGCATTAGCACGTGAGCTAATGTAATGGGTTCGTCTGTAATTCGAACTCGGCTCTCCGATTCCTCAATCCAAGCCGCTATCCATTGCCCCAACGCGCCACCTCATTCTGCCTGCCACTTCATAACTACAAAGAATTTAACTGAGGTTAACAACGTCTGCGACATCAATTTCTAAAATCCATAAAAGAATTAATTAGTACAAAACAAAGTAGTAATAAGCTAAAAAGAGGAATTTGCCCTAACACCTGTAATAGATGCCGCAAGAAATACATAGGAAAAACCTACAGGAATTCAAATAAGTGATTATATGAAAACAAAACATATTTTTTACCAAACAAACCACTCAATTAATTATTTGCGTATCGAAATGAGTATGAAACTAATTCCGTTTTTAAAATGCTTCCTTAATTGAAAGAGAAAGCAAATTGCTAAGGCGAAAGTGTATAGAAAGTGCCTTGATCACTAGTAAATTTCCGTCCAAATTCTTACATTTCCCCTGGTCGTGGTGGAATAATAATAATAATAATAATAATAATAATAAACCTACTCTACATGGATGATCTCAAACTCTTTGTAAAGACGACAATGAGTTGAAAGGCCTCCTCAATATTGTAAAATATTTCAGTGACGACATAGGTATGGACTTCGGATTAGATAAATGTGCAAAAGTAACATTCAAGTAAGGTAGAATTACAGAAACACCCTCAATAGATTTAGATTTTGTCACAAAGATTAGGGAATTGGAGCATGATGAAGCTTATAAGTACCTAGGAATTAGCGAAGGAGATGGCATACAACACCCCCAAATGAAGGAAAAAAATAGGAAAAGAGTACTACAGGCGTGTACGTCTGGTACTAAATACATAACTAAACTCAAAAAATAGAATATCAGCTATAAACACATTGGCTGTCCCAGTGGTGCATTACAGCTTTAATATCCTTAACTGGACCATAGCTGAAATTAAGCGAATCGACGCCAAAACGAGAAAGCTTCTCACTTGCTATCGCATGCATCATCCCAAAGCTGATGTTGATCGTCTGTATGTGCACAGATCCGAAGGAGGCAGAGAATTAGTTCAACTAGAACTGTCCTACAAAACTACAACAATTGGCCTCCAAAGATACTTAGAAACTACAGAAGACTGGATGATGGTATGCGTCAAGGAACATGAAAGTAGTAAGCGTCTTTACTCCGTAATGAAAGAAGCCAACAAATTCAAAATGGAGCTTCAAATGGGCGTAGAGATGCAACTACAGCACAATACACCGGCTGAAACTGCAAAATACTTAAAAAAGACAGCAAAGACGAATGCAACCGACCAGATACAGAAGCGATGGCAAGATAAACCGCTTCATGGCCAATACTCTGCCCGTATCAAACAAGCTGATGTAGACAAAACCCGTACCCATCAGTGGCTACGCAGTGCAGGGTTGAAAGCGGAAACTGAAGGTTGTATGCTTGCTGCGCAGGACCAATGCTTGCTAACTAGGAATTATCAAGCACATATACTAAAATATTGTGTCAGCCCAAAATTCAGATTCTGTGATAAATATCCAGAAACGATTGATCATCTTGTATCAGGTTGCACGATGTTGGCACCCACTGAATATAAAACCCGACATGACAGAGTGGGCCAATATCTGCACTGGAAAATCTGCAACTTCTACGGGAAGGAAACTGAAAGAAAGTGGTATGAACACCACCCAGACCCGGTTACGGAGATAGGATCTGTTACAATTCTATGGGACTACACAATACACACTGACAGAACAATCAAGGCCAACCGCCCAGATATTGTTATTAAAGACCACAAGCAGAAACGGTGCCTCCTTGTTAATATGGCAGTCCCTGCTGACCCCAATGTATCTTTGAAGATATTCAAAAAGCTGTCAAAATACAAGGACCTTGAAATAGAAATCTCAAAAATGTGGCATATGGGAACATCAACAATACCTGTGGTAGTTGGAGCCCTAGGACTGGTTGGAAAAGATTCCAGTAGACTAATTGAAGTGATTCCTGGAAGTCCATGCCTCAAGGAGATACAAAAAATTACAGCCCACACTTTACGAAGGGCTTTATCTATGTCATTTTTTTCTTTTTTTTTTTTTGTCAGTGGAAAGTGTCATGATGCCATTTCTAACCTTAGGTCCCTGAGTGGGACCCGGAAAGAAATGTGTAAACGCCAGAAATCAAAGAAAATAATAATAATAATAATAATAATAATAATAATAATAATAATAATAATAATAATATGAAAAAGGATTATAAAATATATTTATTAGATTTAATAACAATTTCTCTTATTTACTACGTCCTGAGTATGACTATAAACTACATCCGCGTCCAGGGTAAGACGATAAACTACATCTGAAAAGCCCTCTGATCAGGAGGTTTTGAAGAGCGTGGAACCACCTCTTAACTGCTGGTGTTTCCCGTTCCACCCTGACCTAGGGTGGTAGCACCTGTTATGGTCCCAGCTATGGAGAAATAGTTAACCCAGAAAGTGAGGTGAAAGGCATTATAAAAGTGTAAAAATAGGTTTTGTAAAAAATTATTAACAGAAATAAATTTTTGATGAAAAAAAATATTACCAGCAATATGTTTTTGAAAAAATTGATAATATTATAATATTGAAAAAATATTAGCTATACGTTTTTGAAAAAATAATGTTGCCAGCTATACGTTTTTGAAAAAATAATATTATCAGCTATATATTTTTTTAATACAAAATATTAACAGAAATAGATTTTGAAAAAACAAAAATATTACCAGAAAAAAAAGTTTTCGGCATTAAATAACCCATTGAGGTTGATATGCCGTAAAACAAACCAAACCTTATTTACAAGGTTTTTTTTGCTTTGTTTTTTTTACATACAAATGAATTTTTTTTTTAAATATTCCCTAAGTGAGATCATATTGTTTACTACGTATTAATTCTAAATAATATTAACATTTAAATAACGCATACAATACTGTCTTATGAACGACCTTTCTTGTACTAAAATATAAAGACGTTACTTTCGTTAGAAGTTAGACGTTTATTTCAGTTAAGAAAGAATAAAAGAACGGCAAATAGAAAGAGGTTGACTGAAAATAGTTTGATGAACAGTAGTTTTTTGAAAACCGAGAATAAATATAAAAACGAGGCCTATTCAAGCAAAAAGCAACAAAGCCGGGAATATTAGTCACTGAAAAAATTCGTTGACGCCGACATCATTAGTGACATAGATGATAGGGTAAATGACGCTAGTCTAAAACGAGAAATAGAAAGAAAAAATGTTTCACAAAGGATGGGAAAGTGAAAAATGTTGAAAAAATAATTAATTGCCGGCAAAAATATATGAAGATATTTTGAAGGCCTACTGAATCTTTCTAACAATTACAAAAGACACAAGAAAAAATGATGTTAGATTGATTCAATAAGTTACATTTGATATTAATCGAACATATAGTTTTGAAAAAAAAGTGTGAGGAAGGACAAAATGTAATTCATTTCTGGATTAGATGTTAAGTCACATGTACAGTGTAACCCGAATATGAGAGACCCGGATATAAGAGAAACCCGAATATAAGAGAGATTTTATCTGGTCCCAAATTAGAGCCATACTTACGTAAACAAAATAGACCAAAACCGAATATAAGAGAAACCCGGATATAAGAGACTTCTTCTCCGGTCCCGACAACTCTCTTATATCCGGGTTACACTGTATATATCAAATAGCAAGATAAAGCTTTTGGAAATATATTACTTTGAAAATGATATATATTTGTATCATTTATTTTTCTTTGATTATTGATATATGTATATATATATATATATATATATATATATATATATATATATATATATATATATAAAAACCTAAAGAGCCAGATAAACCTACCTAGGTTTCATCTAAACGGATTGTCAGAGAAAAACTGGCCAAAGAGTTAATAGAATGGAACAACAGAATATATAACTTAAACTAAAAAACGATCATGACCACGTGACAAAAAAAAAAAAGAAGTAAAAAACGTTAAAAACACAACAACGGGGGAGGGGGTTAGGGGTTCTCTATTCAACAACGAAAATAAAAACAATTCTAATAACCAGCATTTCCTATGTCTACTCCTAGTAAGAAATTCCGATTTTAGATTTAATAAATTATTGGCTTCTTTATAGCTAGCAATTGTTAACTTTTCCTCCTTGCGTAGCGAACAAAATTTATCACCTGCTCTATACCTTTGACATTTTTTAAATATTTCCCATTTCAAAATGGGGTCTTTATTATCCTCTTGTTTGACCTTTCATACATAAGAGGACAAGGTGTTACTGTGTTTGTAAGTTTCGCTATTAAAACTACTAAGGTGGTTATAGTATCGTGCTTTGAAATTATTCTGGATAGATCTTCTGTGAACCATAGGGTTTTTTATCGGTATTGTTCGGTTTATCCTTATATATTTTTACTTGATAAACCATGCAGTCCTGTTGGCATTTGCCCTGGAGGGGGTAGGTTTCTTTATTCCTACAATTTACACTTAGTGGGGACGGTACGTTGTTTGTCTTTAATTTTTCTCCTATTATATCAATTAATTAAACTAGTCATATTAGGCATACAGCTTAATTTGACGTGGTTTTATTAAAGATTTTGCGCAACGTATTTGTTTGTGGGAAATACTTTTTAAGTAGTTTAAAAATATCTTGCCTATATTGGTTTCCATTGCTAAATTATATGGGGGTGGGTTAAATCATAATATTTTTCTACTCTTTGGTTTTATATCTACTTTTGCATTTTAGGGGAATGATTCGTATCGATATTTTCTAATTTACTATTATGAACACTACTCTTTAAGTATTGTTCGTAGATTAGTTGATTTTTATTAAAGATATTATTATTAGATGAGTTAGTGGACAATCTGTGATTTATACCTTTAGGTATCTGTTTCAAAATATGTGCCAGGTGGTTAGAATCTACGTTGATATGTTGTGGGTGCTGATTATCTTTTCTATACGGTGAAATCGTACCATCACGTAAGTCTAGCATAATGTCTAAGTAATGGGTAACTTTCAAATTTATTTGTATATCAAGGTTGAATCCAAACTTTTTAATCAACCAGTGATTGTTTTCCTCTCAATTTCATGTTATATATGGTTGCGTGTATCGGTGTTTAGCTCTATCGCGGATATTGAGCGCTTTCCAATAAGTACTGCGCATATAATATATAAATAATATACATACAAATTTGCATATATATATATATATATATATATATATAGAGAGAGAGAGAGAGAGATTTCATACACACACACACAAACAGACACATATCAACTAATCCCAACCTGATAAAATTAAAATATATTTTCTCCATATAAGGTTCAGTATAGACTGATTTCTATAGCATTTCATGGCAACTATTCTAGATATTGTATTTCAATAACCCCCCGCCCATCTCTCAGCGCGTCTGGGCCTGCCCTTATCATGCTTCCTCACGAAAACGCATACTGACTGGAAATGGACGTGGAATCTTACCGAGTGATATCCGATTCCTTAAATGAACCTCTCGCGTCTCTATATACTGGAGCGTGATATCGAGTAAGTATAAGTCTGGTTTGAATGACGTTCTTCTGCCATACGTAGACGATTCCCAAATTCTATTTTGAGGTTACAGGAACCAAATTTTCTGTATACTGCGGTATGGATACAATACATCCTGACGCTATTACTCTTACATCCCAAAGATCTTGAGCGTGTAGATGACGTCGATTAAAACCTGGTCTGTTTATATAAAATCTTTAGGATCGCCAACAGCGAAGAGCCATTAACACTTTACGTCCAACATGTACAGCAATTCATAGAAATGATTATCGAACGTCTCTGAGGACCCACATCCTAACCCTTTCTAAGTCTTCTAATTAGCGAAAAGATTACTCGGTTACAAAGTAACTGCTTCCACTGGATGCTTTCTCTAAACTGAGGAATATTTCAACATGCGTCGCTTTAACTCACGGCCATCCTTTTACTCAAGTATAGATGTTGCTCTAAGATGCTCCATTTTGTTTTGTTTTTTTTGAAGAAAATGCTGCCACAATATCTAACCTACTACCACCGGTCAAATGTGATATCGTGCCTTATGTTCATATCACTTTCTTGTACGATCACCAAAGTTAAACATCTTCGTGTCTGTTATGTACCAAGATGTGGGACCGCTTGGGAATGCCAGTTACCATAACCTTGAATGTGCGGGTGGTGTAATAGATAACGGTACGGAATTGGAAATGGAGAATTGATTTCGAATTCCAGTCGTGTTTGTTATATGTACATACGCGCAAACATCCTCGGGAAATGGTATGAATTCACCTTTTCTCCTCCCCAGATAAGGATTAACTAGTAGGACTTGTATCGGTAAAGCTTTACTATATCCAAAAGTAAAAAATCTTTACATTCTAAAAATGTTTTCTACAAAAGGTTGATAAAAAATAAAAAGTATTCAATAATTTTCTATAGTAATTCAATTGGTTGAATTTTATTTTCAGTCAGCGTACGTGTATTTTGAGGATGAAAGCCATTTTTTGCAAGAGGAAATATAAATTCTTGCAAATGAAATCCTTAATCTGTAGGCATTTGCATATTGAATATTTGTCACATTTTTCTTTCTAATCATTCAAAATTCTTTACCTACTGTAAATTTACTCTCGGGTTTTGAATAAAAATGGGTGTTTGAATAAATCAGGGGTTGAAAAACTGAGGAACAGATTGAAAAGTTTTACACTTTATTTTATTTGAATGAATTTAAATAAGAGGTTATTTGGTCGGGTGTCATGGATAACGACCCGGAATGAGAAATCAGAGGGCGGAGATCAAATTGCAGTATATTATAATGACATGCGCAAATACTCTTGGGGAAATGTATGAATTCATTTCTACTACCCTCAGTTACGGGTTGAATAGCAACAAAAACTGGGTCATATAACCTTTGCTCGGTAACCGGTCGACTACAGAAAGAAACGGCAATCTACAGCGGGAAAATAATTCTGCCGAGTCAGTGATAAATCGAGACAGGGTCGCCCAAGAGTATACACACCTGATCAAAAATTTAAGACCACTTGAAAAATTTTATAAGAGACTGTTTGTCATGGATGCATTATAAACTTTTTCTTACTTAAGGTTACTAATTCTATAATATCAATGGTTATGTAGACAAAAAGTTATAAGCCGATCAATTTATTCAGAAATTAACATTTTTATAAAATGAGGTGTTTTACACTTGATCAAAATTATAAGACCAGGGTGTACAAATTTTTAGATATAGAATAATTCCAATGTTTTTAGTTTAGTTAGAGATTAGCAATCACTGCGTAAAGGTGCCACCATGCCAAAAGCAAGCAAAGTTACCGAAGTTGAGCGGGCTCGAATTCTAGATTTCCATAATCAAAGTTTGTCACAGCGGCGATCACAGCTAAGGTAAATCGCAGTTAAACTGTGATTTGCAACTTTCTAAAGGACATTGCATAAATCTATTGGTAAGCCCAAAAGATTTTCTCCGGCATTGAGTAGGGGAATAAGACGGGTTGTTGTGAAAACCAATGGACTTTCTTCTATTCAAATTAAGGCAGCCACAGATGCTGATTGCAATCCATTAACCATCAAACGACACTTACGACAAAAAGGCATGGGAAATAAAAAGCGCAAACAAATTCCTCGGCTGCTTCCACGTCACAAAGTGAAACTTTAAGATTTGGTTGTGAATACCAAACATGGGACATTGAGAAGTGGAAGAAAGTCCTGTTTTCTGATGAGAAAAATTAAATCTAGATGATCCTGATGACATCCAACGATATTGGCATAACAAAAACATGCCTCCTGTAATTTTCTCCCCACGTCATAGTGGTGGAGGGTCCCTAATGGTACGGGGTGCCTTTTCTTACAGAGGGACGATGGAGCTCCAGGTGGTGCAGGGTCGTCAGAGAGCGGCTCGTTATGTTAGCATGCTACAAAACGCATCGGCAGTGACGGAGGGTCATCGTTTGTGTGGGGATGGATGGTTATTCCAACAGGATAATGATGCAATGCACGCTGCATGTCGGAACTTGACCTTTCTACAAGAAATTGGGGTCCATCTCTTGAGACATCCTGCATGCTCACCGGACTTGAACCCAATTGAAAATGTTTGGGGATGGATGGCATAAGATGTTTATCGAAATGACAAACAATATTCAACAAAAATGAATTTCATGAAGGTAATTTCATATCTCTCGCATCTTAATGGAAACACTAAAGCATGCCCCAAAGAATTTTTGAATTCATCAAAACCAGTGGAGGTAGAACTCATTTTTAAATTTAGTTGTTGATTGTTTTCGTAGAATTTCGTAGAATTTTTGTATTTGGTCATATAATTTTGATCAAGCGTAAAACGCCTCATTTTACGAAAATGTCAATTTCTTAATAAAATCTTCGGATTATAAATTTTTGTCTACATAACCTTTTAGATTATAAAATTAGTAAACTTAAGTAAGAAATGTTTTAAATTGTTTTAATTGGTAAGTGCAGTTGTTTGTAAAAAAACAAAAAAAAACTATATTCTAGATTCAAATCACACTTTTTGGTCTATTTAACTGTCTCGCTAATTAATAGAATCTGTTAGTATCTGATAATGGTTTGTGTGGGTGGTAGTTTTCATACGTCCGTATGGAATGAGTGAAGGACGTATACACGGAGTTGCGGCAAAATCCGAAACATAACAAAAAGAAAACGAAATAGGCAATAAAAAGAAAAAGTTGTATATGCAGAGACCCGACAGTTTATTTAGCAACAGTTAGAGTTACATACTACATTATTTTTCAATGTAACCGCCGCTGGCGGATACGACCATCTCAAGCCGGGCGCGAGTCACACGCTTTGGACATGGTCGCCAAAGCATGTGAATCATTTCGCGCCCGCCTTGAGATGGTCGTCGCCCCCAGCGGCGGTTACATTGAAAAATAATGTAGTATGTAACTCTAACTGTTGCTAAATAAACTGTCAGGTCTCTGCACATAAAACATTTTTTTTTGTTTTTATTGCCTATTTCGTTTTCTTTTTGTCAAGATTCGGATTTTGCTGCAACACCTTCTATAATCTGGTCAGTTCCATCTGAATATAAAGGTAGTAAATATATCGTGAATCCATATAAAGAGAGCAATATAGCGATGACCTATGAAAATCGCATACGAGTTTTACAACGCAACTTGTTTTGATATATTTACTCATGATATATATATATAAAGAAAGGTAGATAAGTATACCCAAACTAACAGAGACAACGGAAGGAGAATGAGAAGGAAATACTGAGATAGATAGATAGATAGATAGATAGATAGATAGATATGAAAAGGACTAAGATAGATAGATAGATAGATAGATAGATAGATAGATAGATAGATAGATAGATATTAAAAGGACTAAGATAGATAGATAGATAAATAGATAGATTGATAGATAGATATGAAAAGGACTAAGATAGATAGATAGATAGATAGATAGATATGAAAAGGACTAAGATAGATAGATAGATAGATAGATAGATAGATAGATAGATAGATAGATATGAAAAGGACTAAGATAGATAGATAGATAGATAGATAGATAGATAGATAGATAGATATTAAAAGGACTAAGATAGATAGATAGATAAATAGATAGATTGATAGATAGATATGAAAAGGACTAAGATAGATAGATAGATAGATAGACAGATAGATAGATAGATAGATAGATAGATAATGAAGAGACCAAGATAGATAGATAGATAGATAGATAGATAATGAAGAGACCAAGATAGATAGATAGATAGATAGATAGATAGATAGAAAGATAGATAGACTTCACTGTATATACTTTACAAATATAGAATTTATATGTGAAAAGAAAACTAATATCTCGATTGATACAAAGCATCTCAATAAATTGAAAGACAGCTAGAGATAAATAAATATATTTCAGAAGGAACATTAACTATATATTTCCTGAGTTACATGAAATAAAACGGCGGAAATATAAGTCGATGCCTAGACTTCAGAAGGTCCGGCTCTTATCTGCCAAGAGGAATTCTCCATTTGCAAAGAAAATGATGGAGCCGTCTGGGAAACATACAATATACGATCATAAAGGTCAAAGCTTTGCATGTCAATGTTTTTGTAAATATATTTGGGTAATGCAATAACTGAATTCTGGAGATAAATCAAGAGAGAAAGAAAAATAAAGGGAGGCTAGGACTTAAATTGAGATGATGGAGAACAAAAAAATAAATAAACAGGAACAGAAAACGATAGAGTAAATGGAGGAAAAGATTAAATACTTCGTAAGAATACTTGGAAAAGTGGAAAGAGAGGTTTAAAAGAGGATTGAAAAAAGAGGAAGGAAAAATAAGAAAATCCTTGGAAAAGGAAATAATTTCCTGATTGAAAAGAATTAAATGAAGAATATAATCTCACAATAAATGAATATTAAATTAAGAAAAAATTAAAAGGCATAGGACAAAAAGAAAGAATTTTGGAAAGGGAAAAATATGTAAACATCTAAGATTTTGGAGAAACAAAAGGCGGAAAATATAATTTATCAAAGAGATAAGTGCTTATCTCAACTATGTTACAGGTAAGTATCTCCTTGCTAAGAGATTTGCGCTTTTATCATCCTGACGTTTTCCGCAGATGAAGGCGTTTAAGGTGCATTCGTAATACACGCTCTTGTCTGTTTGATTGACAAGGCATATTTTTTTCGAAGTAGGTTGCCTTTTCTTTCCGTGGTTGAATGTGTGGTATGATCAATATCTCCCTTTAATCAATCTGACCTGAACACATATATTCAGGAGAAATCTGCTGATATGCAGAGTTCACTTAATCTTATCAAGTCCTCTTTCGTGACCGGTTGAAATCTCATCTTGCACGTGACTTTTATTTTGTTCTGACCAGATACTGTCTTTATTTGATTTTTGATTTTTTGTTTGCATTGGAATTTTGGACTTCACATCTTGACAACCCCCCCCCCCAAAAAAAAAACAAAAAAAAATGCACACACACACTTACACACATGCACGCACACTTTGCTAGAAAAGAAAAAAGAAACTGAAACAAAATCACACGTCTTAAAATGCACGACAAACGTCCGGTAATCATGAAAAACTTGTTTGTAGCCAACTCTAAGGTGGTCCCACCCGATGAAAATGAAGAAAAGCAAAGCCTGCAGAAAATAATGATTTGGATGCTGAGAAAAAATCGAAAAATGACCAATAAAAAACAGGTATGGGGGCACAAAACGCCCCAAAAAACAAAAACAAGCAAATAACGAATGAAAAGAACGACAATGCTGAGACTTGGGAATCGCCCTCTTCCTGGAAGTGCTTACTAAATGTGCGATCAATATGGCCCGGTTTTTGGAGCGGGCCAAGTGTTACACACATCTTATATAAGAAGGTGGACATTTGGTAAATTCCCAAGAACTTAAGAAGGTTGAAAAAAGAATTGTATCAGTCTTTGTGGTCGACAAGTGTATGCGAAAAATTTGTTGTTCCACGAAATACACAGTGGTTAAGTCATATTTTTAGGGATAAGGACTTGGTATAGGGCTTGGAGAATGAGTACTCTTTTAACCGAAGGGAGTTGAATCTGTATTGGGTGGGATAGATTTGCAGGGAATCAGCACATATGCTAGGCCATAAAAATCTCTTCAGTCGTGTTAACCATGTTTGCCGTAGTCTCTGAATATAGAATCCAGTGAAGTCCGTAATGTGTTTAATATCAGAGGTTGACAGTGAAGATTCGGAGAAATTAGCAGCTGTTAAGCAATTCTTTAGGTCTTCGATATCAGAGGATGTCAGTGAAGATATTTTGGGAGAAAAAACAAAATGGCTGTCTTTATACACGTTGGATTGAATATTTTGAGCTTTCTGATTGGTCAACCCTTCTCTTGGTGGACTATAAAATGAATCAGCTCATTTTGGTTGGCTCACTAGGACATAGATATATCCAAAAAACTGTAATAAGCCCCAAATGTGTAGAAATGAATACAATATGAGAAACAGTAATTATGAGTGCCAGAGAAAATCTATAACAACAAAAATTGCAATATGAGATCTGGTAAAAATATATAATGATAACAGCTACAATTGCAATATGAGCACTGGTAAAACCCAGAAATTCATACACAGATGTCCTCAAGGACACATGGGACAGTGGATAAAGGCGTTAGTTAGATCCAGTTCAATACCCAGGCGGTGGAAAACTTGGGGAGGGTAAGTAACAGGAGATAACTGATAACTGACATCCACTAGACATGGCTGAACAGTCGACCCCAGTGAGCGCAATAAAGGGCTCAGTTCGACATTCCAACCACCTGAAGAAGGCCGAAACGTTGTAATAAATATGGCGAGAAAGATGAGAACAATAGTCTGAATAATGTAAATAGTTTACATGATACCTCATCACAGAAATATAGACAGATACTGAAAGGCCAAAACGTGGTAATAAATATGGCGACAAAGATGACGACAATAGTCCGAATAATTTAAATAATGTACTTAACAACATTATTAGAATATTGCATTAATTATGAAAGAAGTTTATAAGAAGGAAGAAATGAAAATATTTTAGATTGGCAAGTTCTTCCATTTTCTTTATACAAACATTAAATATATAAGAGCATTATTTTTACTATTTGCGGGAATAATCATGTGGAACATGAAAAAATCTTAAATTATTCATAGCGGTTTTTAAAAAGTACAACCTAACGCTTAAACAATACAAATGTTATCTTAGACGTAGAAATATAAAATTATTAGGTTGGTGCAAAAATAACGACGTAATAATCTCGTTTTTTGACGTTAAAAAATACGTCAAAAAGCGACATTATTTCGTCATTATTTTTGCACCAACCCAATACTTAGGTACATAATGAGTAAAAACAAGATAAAACCTGATGTAGAATGTCTGAATCCATTAGTCAGCCTATCAACCCCATAGCATCTACTATCCAAAACAAATTATCCCATTTAAACAACATTCAAATAGTCACAATCACATCCAAAACCATTATGGATATGATAAGAACGCAACATACATATAACAACAGTAATTCAGGAGCAGTCACATATAAAATAAATTGCCAAAAACTGTTTCACACAATACATTGAGTAAACATGTAGAAATAAAAAAAAATTGTCTATGAACACAGAGAAGTGACGTCATACATAACAATTTCACAAAATCACAAGTCATACACAGAAATAAATTCAAATACAGTTTAGATATATAAAAAAAAAAGCGACACTCATCAAAAAAGAAATTAATTTGCCCACATCTACTAATGAAAGATCTACGCTGGGACCTAATAACTTTTTACACCAACATTCATTTTCTTCGGAGGCTCTTAGCCAGCGTCTAAAGTCTGCGACCTAACAGGTATGAAAATGCCGTACCCAGCTCTCTTCCAAATTCTAACACAACATTGTAAACCGGTAGCTACAAAATCTAGGCGAAACACGGGGGGAGAATAAAATATTTATCCAAACTGAAGTTACTTGCATGTTAAAGAAAGGATTAATAGAACCCAGCTATTGGCCTTGTCAACCCCAAGCCTTCGTAGTCTCCTCTGAGAACAGAAGAAAAAGCAAATCGTTATCGACTATTCCCAAACAATAAACTAGTTTACTTTGCTAAATGCCTACCATATGCCAAGAATAGACGATATGATAGAGAAAACAGAATAAAAGCCTCTATTTAGTACTCGGGGACTTAAAAGGGCCTATCATCACGTAGCTATGATACTCAGCGATGTAACCCTATATGGCCTTCGAGGCCAGCGGCAAACTGTATAAATTTCGCAGAATCCCGGATACATTGGATACATAATAATTAAAAACAAGATAAAACCTGTTCCAAAAATCTGAATCCATTACTCAGCCGATAAGCCCCAAAAGATTTACCCGCTCTGCACCGTGCATTAGGAAGGCTTGCACACTATGCCCATTGGACATTGTCTTTTTCAAACAAAATCTAATGTTAAAATTCCCGTTATCTCCCATAGCAGAGAAAACATTTAACGAGTTAAAAATGAGCATCGCGAACGCAGCCATTATTACTCCCGATCATACACTGGCTCTGCTAGTAGAGACAGATGACTCAGGATGCACCAAAGACGCTTCCTTAAGACAATCAAACGCGTGCATAGCTTTTTTCTCCAGAAACCTGTCTACATCGAAATGTAGCCATTCTGCAATAGAGAAAGAAACCGATGCTAATATCGAACAGCTGGGAAAATGGAGGGCATTATTTCACCGGGCGACATTTTAAACTAATTACAGATCAAAAATCTGTCTAATTCATTTTTAACCCTTAAACGATAAGCAAAATTAAAAAAGATGAGAAGGTAGCCATGTCGAGAATGGAACTCTCGTGTCAATCATTCCACCTAACTTCCCGCGCCGGTAAAGAAAACACAGCTCTGAACGTCCTCACACGATGTATGTAGCTCGGCTTTTGCAAAGAAGAATTCAACTACATAGAGAATTGTACCACATTGTTCATATGACGAAAATCCCAAACCTTCCCCTACTCAGTAGAAGATGTAAAAGAAATTACCAACTCGTGTAAGTTTTGCGCTGAAACTAAACCTAGTTTTTACCGTCCTAAAACAGCCACGTAACCTTATGAACGAATCACACTGGATTTTAAAAGTCCGCTTCCTTCAAAAACTCCTGAGGAATATTCACGGTTTCCTTTCGCGATACCCTGCCCCGATGTATCTTCTTCAACGGTCATACTTTGCTCAGTGTATTTTCCCTCTTCAAGCTACCCACGCATATTAATTTATGTTTGAACGCGTACGGCGATTCCTACAAGAGTAACGGTAGCCGTAAGTAGAAAATACCCATTTAAACATCAAGATAACGACCGGTGCTAGAGGTATGGAATAATTTTGAAGACTGTTCAACTTGCAACTCCTAGGAGTAGCTTTAGATAATTGAGAACAATTACTACTAGAGGCCTTGTGTGCAATTAGAACGCTGCCCTGCACAGCCACTGATGCAACACCCCATGAACGATTCCCTCCTTTTCCTAGAACAAATTCGACTGGAGTGACCTACCATATTAGCTCTCGAAACCGGGAGTGATATTAATAAAAAAAAAACACGCGACTGAATAATAACGAAAAACTAGTGGATCAAGTTGTGTTTCAAGACACCAAGCCCCCATATGCTCTTGGTCATTACCCTGGATCCAGCAGGGGATGAATTGGAACACCCAAGAGTGAGAGATATCCTCATGACACATGGGCACCTCGATGTGGTGTAATGGTTACCAAGCTTGTCTTGCTAGATCAGTTACTACTGGAAAGTGAGTTCGATCCTAACTGGATACCCCGTACTTTCGGTCTTGTGATACATCTAAGCTACGCTTGGAAAATCTCTATCCTCATGACACTTCAACTGATTTTGAAGAAACAAAATCATGGATTTTTTTGAAGCTTATGAAGAGCCCTTCAATTCTGACCCCTTTAGTGGCGACAGATTTGCAGAAAAGAGCACACCTACCTACCAATTCTTTAGTATTACTGGCAAATAGAAGATTACGAAAACGCCGCAGGATTATATCCAGTTAAGTTACTTGAGGAGTAACAAGAGTAATTCAGGAAACCCTTTTTCAGCTTGCCTAAATATTTAACGAAAACCTTTAAGACAAGGGTCGATATTGTCACAAATATTAGGTTGGTGCAAAAATAATGTCGTTTTCACATATGTTACTTTTATATATGATTTCTGAATTAATTCATTGATATATATAGCCCTGTTATATATCATTTTGAAGCGCGTTTTTCAATCTATCGAATCGTGTTATTCGTTACCGTTCTCAATCTCTTCATTCATTTTTTGCAGGCTTTTCGATAGCATGGACAAAATTCAAATCAGCACGATTTTCTTGTTCCAGTTCAAACTAGGCCGAAAAGCTGCCGAGACAGCTCGTGATATCAATGATGCGTTTGGCCACTAACGAACGTGTGGCACAACGGTGGTTCAAGAAATGTCGCAATGGTGACGAGAGCCTCGAAGATGAAGACGGTCGCGGCCGGCCGACTGCGGTTGATAACGAACATTTGAAAACCTTAATTGAAGCCGATCCTCGCAAAACCACACGAGAAGTTGCTGTTGAACTCGAGGTCGACCACTCAACAGTCGTTCGCCATTTAAAGCAAATAGGGAAGTCAAAAAAGTTGGATAAATGGGTGAACGATAATCAAAAAAATCGTCAAAAAACGACATTATTTTTGCACCAACCTAATACAATTTTCACTATTCATCCAATTGAAAAATCCTTTTAAGCATGGATTAAGGAAGACATTTCCTATCGATTATTTACTTTTTAAGGAAGACATTTCCTATAGAATATTTATTTTTAAAAATTTTCATGGAAAACATAATTTTTTTAATCAAAAGTAATACAGGAACCCTTTTTCGGCTTGCGAAAACCCCAAAGACAAGGGTCGACATCGTCGCTAATAGAATTTTCCCTATTCATCCAATTGGAAAATCCTTTTAAACATGGATTAAGGAAAAAACTCACCATGCTCATGGCATTTGACATGGTCTTGCAGACAGCAAACGTTGCCTGCTCGATTAAAAAAATTCTTCTTTCTGTATGAATAAATCAGGGGAGAATATGCTATAATCCATTTCCAACATTAAAGGATCTGTTTTCAACACATATTATGGAGAATTCTGCTGATCTTCAGAGTTCGCCAAGCCTCTATGTTGATGGCTCTTCCCCCAGCCAGAGAGCAACCCAGACGAGGCTAGGCTGAAGGGCAGCGTTTCATCTGGGGTGGTAGACAAACCGATCCCGTTATTATGGAGTAAAGGGGGATTTTTTTTGATTTTTTTTTTCGGAACGCGCCACGTAAAAAATACTGGCCTTTTGCCACATCTCCCCCTGTCAAGAAAACTTGGGTAAATATAAAGTTCACCAAACATCTGAGCTTGCGAATACTCTGCTTGTCGACCTCGCTGCCTCTTGAACTCGGCTCCCCAATTTCAAGCCGTTATTCGTTGCACTATATTGCACATTACCATCCTTAAAGTCATAATACACCCAGAGACATACAAATAGTTACTTCTGTTTAATTTTTATTGCTCATAATACAAACCTAAGAAAAATTATATGAATAAATTTGAAAAGAAAAAAAAGACTACCAATTACAACCCTGAGGGTGGGAATTCAAACGCCAAGATTTTAAAAATAGGAAACACTGTCGTAATATAAAGTTCCTTCAAGTAAAATTTATTAAGCCTAATTAAAAACGAGATGTTAAATCGTGAAGGAGAAAAATAGACCGTTTAAGAATATGGATATAGAATAATATAATAGTAGAATTGGGAAGTGAGTAACGCGTATTGTGAAGAATTGATTGAACAAAAGAATTACCAAGTAATGCAGACGAATAACCCGGTATATGTCTAGAAGGAAGAAGCATCTATTACATCGAAATAAATTTAAAAAACGGTAAAGAGGAATTAAATTTTGATCGCCTAGAGAGACATGAGAGTAAGCAATCGAAAATCAAAATAAGGCAGTATGAGAAAAAGTGAAAAAAATTAAAGCAAAATATTATCTATATTACTGAGATGAAGTATTATGTACACTATTTACATTATTCGGATTATTGCCCTCATCGTTGTTGCCATATTGTAATAAATATGGCGACAAAGATGAGGACAATAGTCAGAATAATGTAAATAGTGTACATAATACCTCATTTCAGAAATATAGACAGATACTGAAGGGCCGAAACGTTGTAATAAATATGCCGACAAAGATGGAGACAATAGTCCGAATAATGTAAATAGTGTAAAAAATTATAGCTTAAAACGTATTGGAAAATGGCAGACTTTAACTCCAAGGTATGTTTTACTAAATAAATGTATTCAAAAATAAAACCTTCTTTACAATGTACAAACAAATATAAAAGAGAAATAAAATTAAGCCATAGAGAGAAAAATAAGTAAATTCTACTCATTTCACGTTCCAGGTAACATTTTTACGCAAGTGTTTTTTTTTTTTTTTTTTTTACCAATCATCTATGTCCCTAGTGGTATTAACTCAAATTAGTTTTTATCTAATCTAGTTTAAGAAGTCGAATTTAGTCTTACACTTTACTGACCAACATTTAACTTCTAGCCACGCATTGTCGCCGCATGAAGAAAAGACATATTTAATATTTTTGAAGAAAAGCCGAGTAAGGCCAACACACAGGAAATGTTATAATTACCAGTGGTGGCAGAAACGAGTTCCAGGCTAGGCAAATTCCAATCGTAACCGATTAAAAGCATGTCAAGGTTGTCATAAATATATGGGGACATTTTTTATAAGTTTGATCTCTCATTAGAAACACGCATTATATTGAAATCGTGTAAATTCTATTTAATTATTTATAAAGATATGTCAAACAGATATATAGACTAGAATGAAGCAAAAAAGAATGGATACCAAAAAGAACGCGACAAAAGGAAAGAAAAGAAAAATGAAAGACAGAGACATAGAAAAAAATAAAATTGGAAAACTGAAACAAGGTAATTAAAAAAGTTAAAAAAAAAAAACTATAAAGCCGACAGATGACGTCAGTGTATACAAAAATATCGGGGAAGTGGTGGTATATTACAGGACGTATCTTGGCAAAATAAAGACTTTTCATTTAATTCATTTAGCAGATTTTTGCACATCTGTGGTCACAACTCCCCTCCATCACAGAATTGTGTTTCATGGTAATATCCAATGCAGAACAGTGGAATGGTTTGTCAGTTACTTTTGCACAGGGAATGTGGAGGTTACCCTCTCCCTCCTATTTTTTACATTTATCTTCTCAATTTTGTTTAAAGAGGCAGGGCCGACAAAGCAGCAAATGGTTTTGAATTAATTCAGAGTTTTATTCTCCTAAACTGGTTGCCACCCGAGGCTATATGATCTAGTGGTTCCTGTTATTTTACCCATAGCTGGGAAAGATGGATTCGTATCTTTACATACGTAAGTGAATGTAACGAAATTAGCTTTGTGATTCCTCAATCCGAACCGTTAACCATTACTACGACCGACCTACAATACTAGTAAGAACTACTAGATAGAAAAAAATGTTATTAATCTTCTATTTTTCTTCATGACTTTTCAAGACATAACCGATAGTGATTAACGATAATTTCTATTTTTTGTTGCTCAAAGCAACTCTTGCCGTTTTAAGTTTTAACACATTTATTTGTCATTGTAGTAATTGTTCTCTCTTCTATGTAAAAAAAACAAAAAAAAAAAAACAAAAAAAAACAACCTTCTCTTCGCTTCCCTTTCATTCAAAAGAAAGAATGCTAGAATAATTTAATACAAATTAAATTCTTCCAGCGGTTTTACCTCATTAGGTGTCTCAAAATGTTGAACTTTTTGGTAATAGGAAGATCAATTTCAGTGACTATTTTGGAGACATTTGTTCCAGGAAATAATCAGCATCAATTTTTATTGTGTTCAATGACTGCTTGCTGACTTGTGTATGCATGCTGAAAAACAAAGGTTTAATAACTATACAGTGAATCTGAGATAAAAAAAAATGTCATTCCTCACTATATTCTTTTATTCTTGGGAAAGGCAGGCTAGACTTGTGAAAAGGTTACAAGAAATGAAAACATTGTACTACTTCTGACAGTGGTGATCATGATCACGAATTTCGAATAATATATATATATATATATATATATATATATATATATATATATATATATATATATATGCGCGCGCGCGCGTGTGTGTGTGTGTGTGTGTGTGTGTGTGTGTGTGTGTGTGTGAAAATATTATAGAAAATAGGAAAGAAACTGGTTTGGTAAATAATCCAAAGTTCCATAGTATTTTTGTTATTATTTTTAAAAAATAGTGCTCGATACGAAAGTAGAGCATAAATATAATTATTTATTTAAAAATATGATTCCAACTCGCTACATAAGAGGTCTCATGTTTCAAGAATAGAGCCGAAAATTTCAAAACAATATTTGAATTAACTTGAGTTAAAGTAGGCTCTGTTCCATCTTCAAGCGAAATTTTTTTTTTGGATTCCAAAAAAAATTTCGCTTGAAGATGGAACAGCTCGTGACGTCACGCATGACCACGCGAGAGGGATAACGAGAAGTATTAAGTATGGGAAGTCGTTGGTATTAACCAATGGCTTCTGTTATCAAATATAGGCATTTAAGAATATTTGTGGAGATGTCGTAGTTTATTTAGGTTGGGTTTCAACTGTTTTATGTATATAGCTTCAAGAATTTTTAGTTTTTGTTTATTGTTTTCATGTTTAAGTATAGTTGTGTTTTAACAGAGATTTCCGAAATTGTGTACGCGGTCAGGCATGTTGTCTTAAATGCCTAAAAATGTTAGTTTTCATTCAAATATAGTGTCAAACGTCGGGAACCAACATAAATATCATTTAATCCATTGGAGATACAATTTCCCATAAGGCACTTGAATTTGTAATCTATGTTGTTTTTTTGCAAATCGCTAACGGGGAGGGGGAAGTATCATTGCGAAGAATTAAGTTAGATAGACTAGATTTAGTGTAGTATATGATTAACCTAATTTTTTTTGCTAGGGTCTGTTGTAGATATATTAGTATTTACTAATTTTTTAGTATATTTTCATCTTGTTTATAATTAGTATGCACTTGACGACGATATAAGAGATTAATATGTTTGGGATTAGTTAAAGCATATTATGTTCTATTTGATTAGTATTAAGACTTGTACGAAAGCTTTTTATTTGTTTATCAACGATTCAGTTTGGAAAGCTATTATTAATAAGTGTCTGTTTTATATTCTTTAGTTCACTGTAAAAAATCTGTTTTGTGGAGGAATTAGTTTCTGCACGATGTATTCGATTCTTTATAATTGCTGTTTTGTAGTAATATGGGCATTCGCTCTTGTAGTTAAGTGTACATGAATTTATGCTTGTAGGTTTTTTGTATGGCGAAATAGTAAATTTGTTATTATTTGTGTTTATCAATATGTCAAGGAAGGTGATTTTATTATTAGTATTGAGTTCATACCTGAATTTAAGGACAGAATTATTTTGGAAACGTTTTTTGAAGTTGAAGTATTTCATCTGTATTTTTAATTAACATCAGGATATAGATTATTTAATGAAACATGGATCAATGAAAAGTTGCTGCCTAAATATACACAACATATGCCAATATTCCTACAAAATAGCAATTATAAAAATGTTGTACATCGTTCACAAACTAATTCATCCACAAAACAGATTTTTTACAGTGAACTAAAGAATATAAAACAAACACTTATTAATAATATCTTTCCAATCTATATAGTTGATGAACAAATAAAATGCTTTCTTAGAAGTCTTAATACTAATCAAATAGAACATAATATGCTTTAACTAATCCAAACATATTAATCTCTTATATCTTAGTCAAATGCATACTAATTATAAACAAGATGAAAATATACTAAACAAATTAGTAAATAATAATATATCTAATATATAAAACTATTTTATGAATTTTTCGGAGAAAAAAAAACAGAGAATAGATTAAAAACTCCCACATCCTGATGAGCGATTTCTAATTCCGAGCTTTTGTCCATCCCCCAACACAACATCAAAGCTTACATCATCTGGTGTCGACATTGGTTTAATTATGGTGATCGTAAAATAGAAATGTCGTTTCAACGTAATATGACCGCCAGTTCCTTGTTATTATGTCATGGAGGAAATTTGGATGACTCGATTTCGTAAACATAGAATGGCGCGTTGTAGCTGTAAAAGTCTGAAGTCGGAGAGACAAGGAGTGGCGCTCATCTGGACAATTGATAATAGAAAGACTTCCACGTTTATCAAATATATAAATTAGTATTTTGTTTGAAATCGATTTAACCATATGGAAACAGAGCATTAATAAACCTTCGCCTTAATTATATACAATTAATTATCTTCATGATATATAAAAGTTACTGCAGCTGGGAAAATGTCCGTACTACATCCGGTTCAGGCAGTTTGTTCTGTTTACGTGAACCTAAAATTATCGATTCGTGGATAAATGTATCCAAAAAGTTAACATTGCCTAAAAAGTAATAAAGAATCTTTGATTTTTTTTTAATTTTCTTAAATATATAATATTTTGAACAACTAATAATCAAACAACCTCTAGTAAATAACGACTAGCCGCGATATAATTTTTCCAAAAGCTTAGGACCATATTTTTTTTCTTACAGAACAGTGGGATCGATTTTTCCCATGATGCTTTTCGTTGTATAATTAAATACTCTCGTTTTTTGTGCGTAATAAATGATCATTATGTAGCTGTATTATATAAGATTAAATCTTATTGATTTCAGATCATTATTTTCGAAAAAATGTAATTGTTGCGTTTGAGAACAGTAAGGACTATTTAGAACAAAGCAAACATCTTAACAAAAGGACCAGCTACAGTTCCACAATGACGAATGGAAGTAAATAGAAGCAAATTCACACAGACCATTGTTTCTTAAAGAAAAAAAAAGAACACACCAAGAAAGATTTAATATTATGTCTTTCTTTAGAAAATAATATACTTCTACCAGGATCCTGACTGCCTTCAGTCTTGGCGCCTTTTGGCGAAGACAAAAAGAAAAAAAATTAAGTGATTTAAAAACAACTATACGCCTCGAAATAGCTGTTATTTTGTTTATTCTTTATGGACTGTTTACTTGCGTAAGTGACTTACTAAGTAAGGTAATTTAATCTAGTGGGGAAAATATAATGAAAATAGAGCAAAAATAAAAAGTTATATAAAAGTTTCAAATGACAGAATGGGGAGTCGGACGCTTTTTCGAATATATTTTACTACAATTTGTAGGCAAATTGCAAAGAGTTTAACATAAGTTTTTTTTTTTTTTTTTTTTTTTTTTTAATTCAAAAACTCTGATGCATCAATTGAACTTTGACTTTTCCAACTTCAACTCTCCTGGTAAATTATTTCATTTAATATGCAAGGTTTTTCAGATATTTCTCTATTTTCGCTTTCTTTCTCTATCGGACATTCATCTTTTATACATTTTTTTTTTCTTTTCAGCTTTTACCCAACATTCTAACTTTCTTCTTTTCTTCTTTTTTTACATTTTTCATATTTTAATTCATCTATTATTATTATTTTTACTATTCTTAATATTTGCAAATTTTCTAATGTGTTTCATGGAGTATTTTCTTTTCGTTCGTCCTTTTTTCCCCTTAATTTAGAAAATTTATTTGTTTATTATTACTCGTAATACACATTTAATTACTTAATTATTTTCTCTTCTTTTATTTTCCTATTTTATTTCTTGCTTATATTTATCTGCATATATATATATATATATATATATATATATATATATATATATATACATATATATATATGTGTGTGTGTGTGTGTGTGTGTGTGTGTTTAGGCAGCAATCCTTCTTTCATGTACATTTCACTGAATATGGCAGACAAGATACTTTTACTTAGTTTTTTATAAAATTTCTCATGCGATCTAATATTGTTTTTCTTTTTGGGTGATAAATTATATAAAAACTGCCCGAATGTTCTTTTTACCCGAGCGCTTTCGGCTATACATTTATCCTATTGCAAGGATTATATAAAATAAATGTTAAAATAAAAAATAGTTTCTTGTATGTGTATTATTTATTTTTTTCACTTTTCAAAACACAATCAACATATTATATCCATGTTCAAAGTTAATATTATTAAGTGTTTGTTTTTATCAATAAGGCTTACAATACTTTTAGCCTTTTTTACATGTTGATGATGCTATTATATTAGTGTTGTCAACAGGCAAGTTACGAATAGTGTCCGGTAGGTCTCCATGAGATCTAATTGAGCTATGGTCAGAAACGTGTAGAGTGAGTCTGCGTGTCAAACATGTTGTAGTATGGCCGATATAATTACTTACGAATTTTGACTGATGATGAATACAATTCCTTAATAAGCATATATATATATATATATATATATATATATATAGATGAGATACCTTACCTAAAGACACATGGACACAGAGGATCAAACAATCAGCTGTATGAAAAATCTTATATGAAATCATAGATGTTTTCATTTCTTAATTAAGAAGGCAATGTTTTAACACGAATGATGAATATCTCCCTAATAGCTAATGACAGCGTAACCGAAGAAGACCTCTTCTTATGTAGAAATATAAGCTGAAATATAATATTGAACATATTGAAATACAACCATAAATGTTTGGTGCGTATGCTACACATCGTAGTATGTGATGAGAAACACTCCAAAGTGGAATTCAGAGGTACCTCTCCACAAGGATTCGGAAACATATTGTCCCTGTACAGCATTTCATTGAAGTTGCGGTGTGATTTGCAGAGCAGATTTAGTGTCTCACAGGGAACATAATCTTTAAATGTAGAACAGAGTAATTGTTGATCCTCATTCATTGGAAACCTTGAGAGAGTTCATCATATATGTATATACTGATTTTCCAAGCGTAGGTAAGATGTGGGACAAAGCGAAAGTCGCAATTCTTCAAGCGAGGCAAGCTTACACCAACTCGAGTTTCCCCATTATATATATATATATATATATATATATATATATACATATATATATATATATATATTACAATGTCAAATGTTATTTTATGGATATTTATGTTGGAGGGGACGCACTTTTTAAGCATTCTGAATTACGTCTACCCTCCTGTGCATACAAGAGACGTCATAAATCTGTAGGCCGATAACAATAATACCCACTGTTTAAAGAATAAAAGAAAACAAAAAAAAAACATTGTTATTGACAAAATATTAGGAAATTATGTCAGATAAGTATCAATTGATTATTATATATATATATATATATATATATATATATATATATATATATATATATATATATATATATAAATATATGAAAAGTGTATATATATATATATATATACATATATATATATATATATATATATATATATGTGTGTGTGTGTGTGTGTGTGTATGTGTGTGTGTATGCAATATATTATATATATTATTTATATATTATATGCACGGTAGTTATTGGAAAGCGCTCAATATCAGAGATAGACCTAACATATTCAGTTGGATTGATGTGAGTTTGTGACACTGGGTTTCACGCTTTTGCGATCGACAAACAAATTGATTAATTTTTTAAAATGTTGGATTTATATATGGTTGCTTATATAACTTTTTTATGGAAGTGGGAGGAGAAACTGTCGTCGGGACGCCACTCATACTTACGCAAACATCCATACACGCCCGTACACACATTGAGGTACGTAGACATACATACAGAAGCGTTCGCCCACCGGAGCTCACACAAACATAAACATATGTTGTACGTTGTTGTTGATGAATTATAGCTTTTCTTATCCGCTAATCCTTCTAGAAGATTTATTTTATACCATATTTTGTTCATGATCAATATATCGCTGCCTTTGCCTGGTTCCTTTAGAATTATGTTATAATATGTCCGGATGCTTTCTAAAGTTTTGTCTGTATATAAGCTAATTGAATATTCCGTTCGTATATTTAATAGGCCGGTTAATCAAATTTGAAAAATAAATAACCAACAGAATAATACCAAAATTACCAATAAAATTTATTAACCTTTTGTCTAAATTATTGTACGAACAAAGTGAAATTAATTCGGAATTTTCAAAAAACGTCTGTGTTCTTTTTCAATGATATGAGGAATAAACAAAGAAGCGGGACTTAATCTTTCGAGGAATGCTGTTGTTGGCCGTGCTCTCCCTGTAGAAAATATACTGCCAAAGCCCAAATCACTGGTATAATCTCTCAATATGTGAATATATTGAAAGTAAATTTCAAGTCCGCAGTCCTATTGCTTCTTTGTTTATTCCTCGTATCGCTGAAAAAGGACACAAGCGTATTCGAAAGTCGGATTTAAAATCGTGGACTACCTATATATATATATATATATATATATATATATATATATATATATATATATATATATATATATATATATATATATAAATTCATATACATATACATCTATATGTATATATCTTTTCCCTATCTTTCTCTTTCTTTCTCTCTCACTCTCTCTCTCTCTCTCTCTCTCTATATATATATATATATATATATATATATATATATATATATATATATATATAAAGAACAGTAAGATATATAATCTGGTGTTCTTATTGATGATTTTCATCTTTATTTTTACAAAACAATGCTCAATATAAATTTACAGAGCATAAATATTATAAATTAACTGATTTAAAATATGGTTCCTTCGCGAAGACAGCATATTGTAAATTAGTTTATTTATAATATATATACACATACATATATATATATATATATATATATATATATATATATACATATATATATATATATATATTGATGCATGTCTTCCCGAAGAAACCATATTGTAAATCAGTTAATTTATAATATATATTATTTGTATATTGATTATATATATATATATATATATATATATATATTAATAATATATATTGATAATATATATATATATATATATATATATATATATATATATATATATTAATAATATATATTGATAATATATATATATATTGATAATTTATATATGTATATTGATGCATGTCGTCGCGAAGAAACCATATTATATATATAGTGATATATATACATATATATATATATATATTGATATTTATATATAGATATATATTGATATATATATATGTGTGTGTGTATGTGTGTATTGATATTTATATATATATATGTATATATATAATGATAATATATATATATATATATTTATATATATATAAATATATATATATATATATATATATATATATATATATATATATATATATATATATATATATGCATGTTTCATTAAAAATATAGACAAGTTTTGTATATTTATTTTAAGTAAGTAACTTTCATATTGTCTGATATCTTGCAAATCACACTTGAAAATATACATAGATATTCTGATATTCCGGCCTTAGCGGCTTTTGCAAATACTTTAGCAGAGATTAATCGTGGCATTGGGTTAAATTATAAAAATAATTTTTTTTAAACTTTGTTATGGATACCGATTTCTGAAAGGAAACTGTATATGTTGTTGATGTCTGTTTCTTCAAACACTCTTTTGAGGCTCTGATGTTTATAATATTTGTGTCTTATTTTGGAGATGATTCAGCACTTCAGCATGAAGTGCTCGACTGTGATTCTGCTTCCGCAGGAGCATTATATATATATATATATATATATATATATATATATATATATATATATTTAAAAGAAAAACATACCACTTTAAGGTACCATTATAATAATTTATTTCACCAGAGTCCTTTTGAAAGGACGTCGGATCATCAGATAGCACTTCCAACAACGAAATGAAACGAAAAATGAGATTAAAATTGATGGGTAGTGTAAGTTTTTTGTAATTTAACAGGGGGTGTGAGAGGGATAGTTAAATAGACATGGTAGAGTATAGGGAGGGATTAATTTCATATCCGACGTCCTTTAAAAGGACTCTGGTGAATTAAATTATTATAATGGTACCTTAAAGTATTCTGTTTTTCTTTTAGATATTAGCTCTGGATTTACATTGAGCTCTTAAGACTTCATCCTCCTTGGGATTACCCATACGGATTACCAAGTTCTTCATAACTTTATATATATATATATATATATATATATATATATATATATATATATATATATATATATATATATATATTCTAGAGATGGAGGGCTACTCAAATTAAGGCAAATAACATTGACCAAAAACAACAATAATATTTTCCCGTGACTAGGATGTGTAACTCAGTTCGTTTCTAGTGATTCCCATTATAAATGTTTAATAAGAATGATTAATAGAGAAAAATGAACAATATTAATCTCCAGTAAAATAATAGATATAATATATAAATTTGAAATGCACAATATTATTTTTATTATTGATTTGAATAATTATTTTATCGGGGTTTTTTGACTGGTTTAATACTATTTTCCTCCACACAAACCAACCATGTAGGAAATATGCAAACACAGCAGAAAGAGGCAGTTGAAATATCTAAGTAACATAATGATGAAATACGGCTTGAACAATTTGATAGTCATACGACAGATTGAATGCAACAGCGACAAAAAGACCACATTTTTTAAGAACTAAAAAGGACAGGAAATATAAAACGCCATGATAGACAACTCGTTGAAGGGACACAGTATATAGCAAAAGAAGAATATGCAGTTATTAAATCGGTTTTTAGCGAATCAAGTACACATTAAAGCCTTGTCTGTTCTCTTCCTCTTTCGCAAAATCATCACTGGGAAAAGCATGAACTCCCACTTTCTATCCACTGCCACTTATTGGTGAAGCCTCTCTTTGCAACTAGTATGAAATAATGAAAACTATTGATTCAAAACCTGTCTTGGGTATGACGATAAACTATATCCGCGTCCTGGGTAAGACGATAAACTACATCCGCGTCCTGGGTAAGACGATAAACTACATCCGCCTCCTGGGTATGACGATAAACTACATCAGCAAGGTCTCTGATCAGGAGGTTTTGAGGAGCGTGGAACCACCTCTTAATTGCTGGCGTTCCCAGGTCCACCCTGACTCGGGGTTGTAGCACCTGTTAGGGTCCCAGCTATAGGTAAATAGTTGACACCCAAACTTGTGTAAAAATAGGTTTTAATACCAGAAATACTTTGTAATAAAAAAAATATTACCAGCAATAATCTTTGATGGAAAAATTATTAACAATACTTAAAATAAAAGTACTAGCAATACAAACAGCTATACATACTTTGGGAAAATATGACCAGCTACAGATCTCTTCAAGGAAAAACATTTCCAGAAATAGATTTTTGAAGGAAAACATATTACCAGTAATAAAAATGTTGTCGGCATTGAGGTTGACATGCCGTAAAACAAAACAAACCAAACTAAACATTGATTCAAAACCGCTAGAAGGTAATGGCAAAACGCTTTGTCAATTTCCCCCAAAATGCTAATAAGAAAATATATATCTTGGAGAGAACTCATCGCCTACATACTGAAAGGCAATGATATTATAAGTATGCATTCGTCTAGATAATTTACATTTTTATTTAGCAGTATACAATATATAACGCCTTCAGTGGAGGAGGAGCGTATTCAACATTTCATAATTTTGCGGCAATACGCGTTTAAAGGTTTTTTGGCAGTTTTGATCAATATTTCTTTTCATGGTTAGCCCTAAGGAATTGTAAATGTAGGACTACCTTACACTTAAGTAAAATATTATTAATAATAATACTTAACAATTTACTACAGGAAATATTAACTTTTACGAAAACATTGTTGGCAATTGTGTATGTAGTTACATAAATTAGTAAAAATAATATAAATTTATTCGATTTGTTGTTAGGTATTTTTCATTTTCTCTTTTGCTAATGGCAGCATTTTAGAATACTTTGGCTGCAATGCTAAATTTCCTAAGTTAAACAAACTGGAGTTATTTCGTTTACGCTTTGTTACCTCTCTTTTCCATTGTTGTCTTAGATAGCTTCTTCTAGTCATTTTGATGGGCAATAGGGTAATTCTGAAATTTAAAATGATATTATTCCATTTCAAAACTAATAACTGTAAAAAATAATATTTTAAATTAATATGCGATCAGAAATAAAATACTTTTGACAAAAAAAAACTTAATTATTTCACTATAGTTATGTAACAATAATGTAATGATATTACGCAGATAAATCTACGGTTTATCTTACCTCATCTCATTACATGGTTACAAACTATAAATCTATGTTGAGCGTGAAATATTGTGCAATCTAATTTTTTGTTAAATACTTGGATACGATATAATGAATAATTTGCAGTGAAAAGAGCAATTTAAATTTTTTTTGAATACGCCCCTCCTCCGCCATATATTTTAATAAATCTAAATTTTATAGGGTATAACACTACAGCCATATCATTTTGAAACACCGGTTCTCGTACGATCATCAAAGTTAAGCAACGTTGAGCCTGGTCAATACTCTGATGGTTGACAGCTTGAGAATATCAGGTGCTGTAAGGTGGGATATAAGGTTGGTGTGATAGATAAGAGCCCGTAATTTGAAATAGGATAGACGAGTTCCAGTACCAGTCGGCTTTGTCATAATCACTTGAGCAAATACCCCTATGAAAGGTATGAATCCCACTCTACCTCCGCCAGCAATGGGATAATTTGTCAGACTTGCATCAGCAAAAAGCATCATCTCAATCAAAAAAGATCTTCATATTTACAAATATTTACTCCCCCCGTTAGGCACCTCGGCGTAGAGTAATGGTTAGCAAGCATGTCGCGCTAAAGCTGTTACAACTGAATAGTGAGTTCGTTCCTCAATGGCTGCTCTATAATCTAAGCTATGTTTAGCAAATCGTTTAAGGCACCTCGAGGTAGTATAATGGTTAGAACTATTATGACTAAGTAGTGAGTTAGATTCTCATTGGGTGTCCCTTAAATTCGGCCTTGTGCCACATCCAAGCTACGCTTGTAAAATACTTAGGGCACCTCGAGGCGGTGTAATGGTTAGCAAGTGTGTCTTGCTAGAACAATTTCGACTGAGTAGTGAGTTTGATCCTTACAGGGTACCCCATACTTTCAGCCTTATGCCATAGCTAAGCTTGGAAAATCACTAGGGCACCTCGGTGTGATGGAATGGTTAGCAAGTTTGACTTGCTAGATCAGTTACGACTGAGTAGTGAGTTTAATCCTCACTAGATGCCCCATACTTTCGGCCTTGTGCCACATCTAAGCTACGCTTAGAAAATCAATATATTTATTTCCCGTTTTTGTTCGAATATTTCAAATAAAATAACCAACGGAAACCAAGTCAAATAAAGTCTTGTTGAGTTTCAAGAAAATAACTTGAAAATATATGACAACGATGCGACATGAAACAATTCACAAAATTTCAGCTTATGTCCCGAGCGACGGCATTAATTTATTTTGTCAAAATTTATTTTAATAAATACTATAAAAAGCTCATTTTAATGAAATATACGAAAACCATTTCTAAATTTGGAACGTGTGAAACAACTTGGAAACAATTTTAAAACGTTTAAGAAGTAATTATAAAGAACACTTCAAATATTTGATTAGTAGAAATTAAAGATGCAGTACTAAAAAGGCTCCATATTTTTATGTATATTCTTGTGTTTAATGCAAAACTAAAAATATCGTCGGTAAACTTACGTGCGCAAGAATTAAATTATTCAATTAGAAAAATAAAATTCATCTGTTACATTCTACTTCTGAGTCGTTCTTCGCCTATCTAACTTTACTTACTGCAATTTTTGGCTCTATTGAAAATGTGACATACTTTTAAAAATTAATGAAATATAGAATGTTTGAAGACAGATTCGTCATAGGAATTATTGATTGATTGATTTGTTTTATTTTTACGGTTTATCAATTTTTTGCATGTTTCTGTCTATATTTCTGAGATGAGGTATTATGTACATTATTCGGACTATTGTCCTCATCTTTGTCACCATATTTATTACAACGTTTCGGCCGTTGTACGCTCCAGCCTTCTTCGGGTGGTTGGAATATCAAACTGGACCCTTTATTCCGCTCACTGGGGTAGACTGTTCTATTGAAAATAGAAAAATTATTGAAAAATAATGTAGTATGTAATTCTAACTGTTCCTAAATAAACTGTCGGGTGTCTGCATATAAACTTTTGTTTTATTGCCAATTTCGTTTTCTTTTTGTCAATTGTCGGATTTTGTTGCAACACCCTGTATACCTCTCCGTTTTATTTCATTGTAACTTATGAATATACTCTTAACCGGAAGCAATGGTGACACGCCTATATATGATCGGGGACAAGACCAACAAGTACGCCCACAACACGCCGCTATGGACATGGTCGCCAAAGCGTGTGACTGATTTCGCTCCCGCCTTGAGATGGTCGTCGCCGTCAGCGGCGGTTACATTAAAATTGCAGATCTCAGCGGTGACTCTTAGGCTATTTTGAAAGAAGAACGGAGGCATAACTTCCTCCTCGCTACACACAAGTTCAAGACGACCCAGGCGTAACTGATCAACAATGTTCCTCACCACTCGTCGTCGACTTGTGGCCGCCCTCTTCACCTGACTGCAACCTCCCTGACGATTTCTTCTGGGTCGTAATCGAGGACAAGACCAACAAAACGATCGTCTCTCTGAAGGCTGCCATCGTGGAGGCGTTCGCCGCTATGGACAAGCACATGGTCTGAAAAGCGTGTGACTAATTTCTCACCCGCCTTCTGATGATCGTCGCCGCCAGCGGGGGTTACATTGAAAAATAATGTAGTATGTAACTCTAACTGTTGCTAAATAAACTGTCGGGCCTCTGCATATACAACTTTTGTTTTTATTGCCTATTTCGTGTTCTTTTTGTCAAGTGTCGCATTTTACTGCAACACCCTTTACAAGATTACAACAATTGGTATTCCCAAACAATCGCCCATAAAGGTAATGTCGAGGTTCAGCTTTGCTTAACTTCGGTGATCATACGGAAACCGGTATGTCAACGTGTTGAGGATGCGACTGAGCCGCTCAAACAAAGAATATAATATAAACGATTTCATATTTTACAAGCGCGGTTTCCCTGTAGTGTTGTTCTGAGTAATTGGCCTACAATTATCTAACCCATTAAAAAAAACAAAGAACAAATATATATCGTTATGTTTTTTTTTTAATTCATTTTTCTAATAATGAATTCATTATTTTATTTATTGTAGGCAATGATTTTAATTTTTTTTAATAGTTTGGTCACCGTTGAGGTTTCTCGATGGCCGACGGCGTCTATCTCCCACGACAGCTAAGCTAAAACTGTGTCACACCTAAAGGTATACTTTCTTATTGAGTCAGGAGAGTAGCAGGGGGGAGGGGCAAAAGAAACATATTTCCAAGGAATTCTTTTTTCTTTTTATATGCCATGTCAATTCAGGACGTAAGCGATCACGATTCTCTATCTCCCTCTATCCCTTAACAGCTCTTAACAAGTTCCTTCCCTCCGTCATCCCCCCCCAGACGACGTTCTGTCATCCACTTGCTCAAGTCCGCTAGGTATGTCATGCGTTATTTTCCGTTCTCTATCTTTCCCTTTATTCGACCCGTGAGTATCAGATTCTCCAAGCCCTCTTCCTCATTATGTGTCCCAGAATGTTCAGCTACCTCTCCCTGATGTTAAGTATAAGCCTTGTTTGCATCCTCTCTAAGACTTTATTTTTGCTCACACGCTCGGTCCATGATATCTTTAGCATCCTTCTGTAGAACCACATTTTCGTCGCTTCGAGTCTCTTCTTCATCTTTGAGGAAATTCTCCAACATTCACTGCCGTAAAAAAGGACAGATAGCTTAGTATTCTTTGCTTTGTTACCAAAGAAATTGTCTTGTCTCGCAATACTCTGCCTAGCTTTTGGAATGCGTCCTTCGCCATCCCAATATGTCTACGGATCTCAGTGTCGACTCTGTCAAAACGCTTCCCAGATATTGAAACTTCCGCGTCTTCTTGATTTTAATGTTCCGGACTTTCAGATCGTATTTCCGGCCCATCCTTTATCTGATGACCGTGTCTTCTTGTAGTTTATACCTAGTCCCTTCTTCTGGCTCTCCGTCACTACCTTTTCTAGGAGATGTTGTAGTTACTTTTCCGTGTCTGCTATCAGTACTATGTCATATGCGTATCTTATGTTGTTAAGATTATGGCCGCCAATGCTAAATCCCAGTAGAGTTTCCAGTTTCTCAGAATTGCCTCGCTGTATAAGTTTAACAGGTCCGCTGAGAAGACGCATCTTTGCCTTACGCCTCTTTCTATTTTTGTATATCCGCTGATCTTGTTCTCTATGCGCATGCATGCTGTTTGCTGCCAGTATAGCTTCTTGATTATTCACATATCTTTTCCGAATATGTCAAGATCCTTGTGGTATACTTTATCGAAGTCCTTTGGGTAGCCTATGAATCATAGGTACACACCCTTAAGGGTATTTAAAAAAAAGTTATAACAAAACAATGCATGTGATTAAGCAGGTTTAATGGATGATTTATATTTTGAAGGATAATTTTTTATACGACAACATTTACTAGCTCACTATCCAAATTTCTAACGGTTAGTTAATTTCTTAGTAAGTACCATTTTATTGATCATTTAACTCATTGCTCAGCCATAGAGGCTTAGAACAGATTTACTGGGGAAAATAGCATATAAAAAGAAATTAAAGCGTCTGGTCTGTTGCTTTGTTCTGTGCAGTTTTGCTCTTGGAGAGCGTGTGAATCCATCTTTCTCCTCTCCGTTTAATTTTCAGGTTAGACTAACCTTTAAATTTCTGCATCGGGGCAATTAAGGATAAGTACTTCTATAAATTCACAGCCAGGCAACGAAAAAACCACTCCAATATATTTCTAAAGAATGTATGTCATTTACCAGATAATAAAAGAAAAAGAAAATTAATTTCTGCTATTCGTCTCAGAATATTTTTTCTTCTCAAGCTAGATAGAAGGTTCTGCAATACCATCGATTCTATGCGGCATCTCGTCTCCAGTCACTTTCTCATCGATATGACGTGTCTTCCTCTGTCTTTCTACAAATATTATCATGGCAACTGCTTTCTATTCCATTCCCATCCAGTTCGTATTTATTAGTAAGAAGGAAGTTCTATTCAGACAGCTTCTTCCCAAGAATCGCTACTTTGTGGAACATGCTTTCCCTATCACTAAAATTGATACCGTATAGGAATGGAGAAAAAAAAAAAAAAAAAAAAAAACGGACAGCCGTATTGAAATTCCAGTCGAATTCGTTTTTAAAGGTATATATCCATCGCCTCACTCCAACCTGTGATTAATAAGTAGAACATATACCTATAAAAATCTCAAAAATGTTAATGCAATATTCACTCGCAAATTGAAAAATAATAAAAAAAAAAATGATTATTACAATCCGATATACCTTTTGGCTTTAAATAACGGCCCAAATTATGAAAAGCCTTAAAATTACAATCAAACCACAATCACTACAATCCTAACCTCTTAATTTTACAATATATCCACCTAAACTACGCTTATTACATCCTCGTCTTACGCACTTATAACCAGACCTTATTCAGTTAAACACTACAATGAATCTCTCTTGTGTTTTCTATTGTAAGTAACTTACGTAGACGGAAAATTCCTAGGAGAACCGCTATGAAATCTTACCAAAATATAAATCTGTGACTCGGATTTTTTCAAATATATCCGTTACTAAAGGAATTATCACTTTCACAAGCCAACAGATACAAATATAAAAAAATTAAAAGAAAATGGTTAAATTCTTAACCTTCTCTTACACTAGCCAATATAAAACTTACTTAATTTTGTTGAATTGGCTCTACTTTTCAAGATATTGTACATGAATAAATTTCAAAGATTTAATTTTCTCCGAATATGTTAAATTTGCTCTCTCTACGCGTTGCTTTTTTTATGGTAGGGGCAATAACTCTACCCAAGAAGGATAATTCTTTACTTTTAGTACAGAAAATTACTTTCAGGCGGAATAATTCCGGGCAGGGAGAGATATAAGATGGCTGTAACGTCTCCCGGTGTCGCTGCGCCAAATGTGACGTCTGCCTGGCCGCGCCCGCCGTGCTGTCCTGGTCGCGGGGCCAATTGTGACATCACCCCGTAAGCCTCCGCGCCGTCAACGTCCTATCCTGTCATGTGATGACCAATGTGACTTGGTATTGGTCGCGGCACCAAATGTGACGTTCTAACCTTTTGCTGATTCGGATGGGAATCTGGTTAGATTCGGTATCAGCCTTGTCGTTCCCAGCTCGCCTCCAACGTCTGGTTACCGAAGTAACTGTTTTGATTTCTAGTCTAACCTACCCACGTTGTGAATTGATCTTAGGTAGACGAAATCAATCAGTCGCCGGGCCGAATGCAAGTCGAGTTCGAACAAGGGTAATGTAAAAGAAAATAAAGTAATAACTCGAAAAGTTCAAATGTGTTAAAAAGGATAACAATATTTTATATCTGGTTGCTGAATACAGGACTGCGTCTTTCTACCAACCCGCTTATATGGATTCGTGACACTTTGTGTTCGTTAGGCGAGTCTTAATATCTTAAGTTGGTTTTTTTTAAGGAACTGGTTTTGGTGTATCTTCAGGCGATATTCGTAAAACTTGTTTTGGTGGTGTGAGTCTAAGTCGTTCTTCAAAAATTAATTGTTCTTGGTTAGAAGTTGAGGTCGAGAATGCGTAGATCTTTCAGTCAGGTTCCTGCGAGGCGGGTCTGCAACTCCAACCCAACTCAATTCAACTCAGCTGCGAACTCTTTAATTCAACTGCTACAACTCGTTGCGACTCTGCTTATATGGACGCCGACCAAAACCAGGGTGGGTCTGTCGAGGTTTGAGATTCCTTGATAATTCTAAATCCGCATTAAGGGTTTTCCTTTGTTTTCGGTCAGGAAGAATTATTAATTTCCATTTTTGGAAGTCTTTCGTCTTTCTTCCTTTCTCATATTGGTATCTTACCCATACCTTAGAGGGTGCCAACGGGTTTCCCCTCTCTCTCACAGTGGCATCTCATACCGATCCCTTCAGGGGGGTGTCAACAGGCCTCCCCTCCTTCTTCACATGATTACCTTCGCCCACCACTCACGTCATCACTCAGCCAATGGGCGCCCAGCAGGGTGGGTGTGGCTAGACTAGCCTCGGTTTAAAAAAATCAAAGAAAAAAATTATCTCCTTTTTTTTTTCTTTTTCTTTTCTTTCTTTTCTCCTGCCCGACAACAAGTCCTTAGACTCTTATCTTAACCGAATTTCATATGGAATTCCTCAACGAGATTTTCGCCAATTATCAAGAGGGTGGTCATCTGGCGACCCACAGCCAATTCTTCGTCCCGAGCCAGCTCCGACACAAAACAGATGCTCCTCTCAATGATATTCTGCAGATAGTCAAAGGCTTAATCTTTCCTTCCTGGTACTCTGCGGGAGGTCCAGCAACATTTTGTTTTTTTCGGTCAGAGCTTGACCTAATTAATTTTTTATCTCCCAGCACCCTGCGGGAGGTCCAGAGACATCCCTCTAGCAACCCAATTAATTTTTATGTCTTAGTATCTGTTTCGCAGGTCACTCGACCAACCTGGAATTTTCACCATTGCCATGGGCAGACTGCTGTCGTTTATTCGGTGCGTCGTCATAAATCAAATTAAATCCAGTGTCTTGCTTCCCTCGATAATAAAAATAAAATATTACCACTTTTCTTTGTCAGAAAAATAACATCGCTTAGTGTCCCGTTCGTGATTGCTTCTTATCACCTAAATTTAATTCTCGCCTTTTCTTTTTTCTTTCTAGCAAACCTAAACAGTGTCACAGGCTGCCATTTAGCCGCAGGCTTACGGATTGATTTTAATTCTTTTTCATCGGCATGGATTAAGTCAGGTGAGTCAAAAAGTAAGTATTGTTTGCATTTAAAATACATTTGCTGTTTTATTCCATATTTTTTTTGTTTATCCAATCAGACTGGGATATTACATTCATTAAAATTGTATAATTCTTTAGATGTTAAGGAAAAACTCTTAATACCAGATACGAATGACATTATATAGACCAGAGAGCTCCAGCCATTCTGCTGATTGTAGTCTTGCAGAGTGTATTTGTGTATCAGGTTCTTCCGTTGATATAATGTCTGTATATTTCAAGAAAAGAAAGCTTTAACAATGAATTCTAAGGTAAACATTACCACAATGACTGTGGAGTTTTTTGCTACATATGTGGCGAATATACAGTAAAAGAGAATGGTTTCAATATTCATTTCATCAGAAGAATATATCAAGCTTAATTTGGTGGGAATGCGGGAAAAATACTGAAAAATTTCCCTTGTTGGCCCATGGTAAAATCAAGTCAATGAGTACCAATGTGTAGCGAGAGTTCAAAAATCATGATGGCGAATGCTACTTCTGTATGGTGAAATTGTTGGGAAGGAACTGTCAGAAAATGAATTCACTATTCTGATGATGAATCAGTAAAAGACGGCTAGTTTCACATTGCTGGGGAGTTCCCGTTCCAGTTTTCACTTCCTTTACCATTCTTGATAACAATGACGACATTATGAATATTTCAGAAGGAATGCATAAAACTTCCGATAGCAACAGCAGTAGTAACATTTATCATTCGTATTTGGGAGATGTTCATACTGCAAAAGTGAAGTATTTCACACAAGGAGAACTGAATGACTTTGTTAGAGATCTAGATTTGTCAAAAGTGACAGCTGAGAATCTGTCTGTATTTCTGACATGAGATGTTATGTACACTATTTACATTATTCGGACTATTGTCCTCATCTTTGTCGCCATATTTATTACAACGTTTCGGCCGTTGTACGCTCCAGCCTTCTTCAGGTGGTTGGAATGTCGAACTGAATCCTTTATTTTGCTCGCTGGTGTATACTATTCTACTTCCACGTACCGTGTCTAATGGTCAGTTATCAGTTATATCCTCAAGGACACATGGCACATTGGATAAATTTATTGTAGGTTCAACCTTGTAAAGTTTGGCGAGAAGATCCAACAACGTTGAACGTGCAATAAATTTCACTTTTGAAACTGAAAGTAATTGCACTCTTCCGTTCCTAGACATCATATTACATAGAAATAATAACGAACACATATTTTGACGATTACAGAAAAAATACAAACAAATATGATCTGACCAGTTTCTATTCAAACCACTCTTTTAAAATTAAATCTGGAATTATTATAGGTCTCTATCTAATAGCATTAAGAATCTGTAGTCCCCAATATTTACTTAAAGAAGAAACATACATAGAAAACACATTCAAAAACCTACAATACCCAGACCATTTCATCCCCAACGCAAGAAGAAAAGGCATACAAAATATACAAGTGAAACAAAACTAATAACATAATCCACAATAAGAAATTACATGAAACCTGATGCATAATACTACAGACCAATTCTGTCATGTCTACTATACAGAATAACCTATCTCATCTAAATAATCTTAAAATAGTCACATACACTCCCAAAACCATTATGGATATACTCAGATCCTCAAACACTAATAGCAATAATATTTCTGAAGCAGGCATTTATAAAAAATAATAAAATATGTTGGAGAAACAAGTAGAAATTAAAAAAAAAACGCATTTATGAGCACAAAAGAGACCACAGAAAACAACTTAGCTAATGCACTAGTCATACACAGAAATAACTTCAACCACAGTTTTGATTTTAAAAATGCTACACTCATAAAAAAAGAAAATAACTCACTCAGATGGAAAATCCTCGAGAGTGCCGCCATTGAATATTACCCAAATATTAATCTACATCAAGGCTTTTTCCCTAATTCACCTTTCTTAAAAGAATTACTACTCTCCCAAACAAACGTACACAACAATATCGTGAAATAAAAAAAAATGGTTGAATCCGTCAATACTGCAATTAAAACAATATCTCCCCACGGGACAGTAAAGGACATAATTTCAGTTAACAGTATGAAAATAGAGTTGTCTAAATTCTTCCAGTTACTAAGGACAGTTTTCTTTTGTTATTATTAGTTACTTCATTTAATCAATTCATTTCGTTTCGCCTTCAAAAAACCCACGTCGCATGAAACGCGTCGGCAACTATTACAGCTTTCTTATTGTCTTATATATATATATATATATATATATATATATATATATATATATATATATATATATATATATATATATATATATATATATATATATATATATATATATATATATATATATATATATATATATATATATATATATATAATACGAAGCTCTTCAGTAAAATGAATGGAGCACTCCAGCTCGTTGAAGATAGCTCAATGGTAGAAACTCTGACTGACTCCAAATCGGTTGGGTTTCAATCCTTGCTTGAAGCATTCGGTTGTTTAGATATATCTTTACCTTTTAATTCAATGTCTGGATATTGGCCATCATGCCTCTCTATATACATTCCTCTCTATTATCTATATAATATACTGACATATTTGGGTAAATAGTAGAGTTAATCCACACTGTCTTCTCGACTGCACTCAATTCGGGGAATTACTTTTTATAGATTTCCTTGAGAGGTACAGTGTATTGCTGAAATTAAAAATTAGTTGGCAGAAATGAAATGGATTCTTATCATTCCCAAGGGCATTAGTGAGAATGTGTACTATGCAGATTACGCCGGGATTTCAACTAGGCTCCCTTATATTTCCCGTTCCCTAGTGTAAACCACCAACACATGTTTTTTGTAGTAGGCTGTGGCAAATAATTCGTGCTTTTACAGTGCACATAGTTAAAGATTTCGTGGTCGGTATGCCATTCGTTTGTACTATTTTATTTAAAATAAAATATTTTTAATCTATTTTAAATGAAATTTTGATCAGTCATCGTTGCTGGGATCACGTTATGACGAAGAAGACAGGAGATGAGACAAACATATAGGGAAATGCTGATTCATACCTTTCACAAATACATTATTATGAACGTATATACTGGAGCGAATATTTCTGAAAATCTATATATCTATTTTGTTATCCTCTTTGATAAATATTACGGGAACCTCAACTTCGACATAAATGTCTTAAAGGCGACCATTTTTTATTATTAAATTGTTGATTTTCCATTGTTCCATGCAATTCTACAAATTAATAGGAGAGGAATCCCAATTGAATGCGTCTAGCGTAAACACGTTAGCCACAGCCCCGAGCCTATAAACATTGAGATTATATCTGTAATTGAATATTCCGTGCCCTTATTAACCCGCATGAAAGCTACAATATAGACACCTTGTACATGAATTAATGACATTTGTATGTATGCTTCCCGTCTAAATATGATTTGAGCCTCTTAACCATTCGTATAAAAGATGTTATTAGGCGATAGCATGAAACTGTACGAACTCAGTTTGGTGTTGATACAAAAATACAGAGAAGCTGTTTATAAATGTAGATCCATATAGTGTACGGTACAAAGAAAAAAAAAAAAAAAATCTAACACAAAATATAATATAAATTTTCAATTCAATGTTTATTGGCTCCAAAGATTTTGCTGAATTACAATTGGGGAAACTTGTTTTGTGTTTTAAAACTATGGTTTGAATGAAAATTTTAAAAAAAGCATATATATCCTTAGCTTTATATTATCTGTCTATATTTCTGAGAGAAGGTATTATGTAAACTATTTACATTATTCGGACTAGTGTCCTCATATTTGTCGCCATATCTGTTACAATGTTTCGGCTGTTGTACGCTCCGGCCTTCTTCAGGTGGTTGAATGTTGAACTGAACCCTTTATTTTGCTCAAGGACACATGACACAGTGGATAAAGGCTTTAGTTAGATCCAGCGAAAAAACCCAAAGAGTGTGAGGTCGATACCTGTTTAAGGCGGTGGAGAACTTGGAGAGGGTAATTAACAGGTGATAAAGGATAACTGACATCCATTAGACATGGCACGTGGAACTAGAACAGTCTTCTCCAGTGAGCGAAATAAAAGGTTCAGTTCGACATTCCAACAACCCAAACAAGGCCGGGGCGTACAACGGTCGAAACTTTGTAATAAATATGGCGACAAATAGGAGTCCGAATAATGTAAATAGTGTACATAATACCTAATCTCAGAAATAGACTGATACTGAAGGGCCGAAACGTTGTAATAAATATGGCGACAAAGATTAGGACAACAGACCGAATAATATAAATAGTGTACATAATACCTCATCTCAGAAACATAGATGGATACTGAAGGGCTGAAACGTTGTAATAAATATGTCGACAAAGATGAGGACAATAGTCCGAATAATGTAAATAGTGTACATAATACCTAATCTCAGAAATATAGACAGATACTGAAAGGCCGAAACTTTGTAATAAATATGGCGACAAAAGTGAGGACAATAGTCCGAATAATATAAATAGTGTTCAGCTATACATGTATTTTGATACGACCAAACAACTCAACAACCTGAACGTAAGTTGTACCTAATGTCGCGGGATTGCAGATAATGGTCACATATGCAGATCAATAAAACGTTACAAAATAAGAGTTGTATCAATAGTAATCAAATTCTATATACTGAATATAGGTGTAAGAAACACCAAGGAAACTGATACTTGTAGCCGGTATAATGAAAAGAATATTCCGTATTTAATGTCATATTTTATTACTGTCTATATTTTGTCAGTAACTCTCAGCCAGTCTATGATACAAGCCTTGTGCTTTCATCCGATATATGCATCACACATACTCAGTAGGTGTTGTCTAAGAGAGATCGCCCTTTTGTCTCCAGGGTTACTGTTTCTGAAACTACATGAATCGCAAATCTTTTTTCTCGCCTGCAAAACGGAGCTGGTTATGAGGTCGTGTACTTTTACATACTGCGCCGGAATCCATTTTCAACTTCTTTGTTCACTCGGCTTGTTGGATGGCCTACCATGAATTGAGTGCAATATTAGAGTACATATTACATTAAACAAGATAGAGACAGCGGAAATGCCTTTGATACCTAATGAGGAACGGAAGCCAGAAGAATTTAAAACTCAAAGGACATGTGATGATCATCATCATCACACACATACATACAGACTTTCATTTTTCATTCAAAATACTCAAATTTTAGGAATACGTTTTCACAGCGTCGCCCACGTGACAACAACGTGACCATGTTTAAACGGAACGCTGATCTTATAAAACTTTCAGTTATCTGTTTGGATAAGTCTTGTTCTTATGTCCATCGTCTTTGTCATGTTGAATTGATAATGTTAATTATATTTTATGAATATGTCCTGAAGATAGTTTATTAGACCGAAACGTCCGACGTTGACATTATATTAATATTAAAACAGCATAATTGCATATAAGGATTTTTGTTTGTTTTTTCCGTATATTTTTCTTCATACAGACTTAAGCAAATTAAAATTATACAACAACAAGCATTCATTGGATAATAAATCAACACTACTGTGTAATGGAAATTTATATATCGCAGCTATGCGACAATTTTATAATCGCTATATTTTCATGTAGTCGATTTCGTGCTCTTTTGGAAGAATCGGATCTCAGAAGTTTTTCGTTAGTCTCCCGAAAGCTCGCTCGCTGATTGGTCAATGCCAAATAATCAGATTGTCTGCACGTGAAGAGTGATTCTTCCCGCGCAGCGCTTTCGGAGCCGATTGTCACCTATATAAGCAAAGAATATTCTTAGTAAATGAGTGAGATTTTAGTTGCCACAGAAATCCACGACAGTTGAAACCATGCGCCAATCTTCTCACTCACACCACCATTCACATGCTGAATATTCCCTATACTAACATAATCTTTTTTCTTACACAGCAAAACTGTTGAAAACATTTATTACCAGAAACTATTATAACCTTATTTTTTTCAGTGAACATTGGAACGTTTGATAGTTAAAGAAAGACAACTCTTGGTTTACTCAATGCATGCTTTTTCTTTCACGTGCTTGTTTGTACATCTTGTTAAAATACAAATTTAATGTGTAATGATGTCTTTGGCTTATCCTCTTTTTTTTTCACGTCAGTTTGGTTTCCTAATCTAAGTTAAATTAATGTGGTAAGATACACTGCAGACATATCGAATATAAGAAGATTTCGAAACAGCAAATAACATTCATGGAACAAAGGCAAAACTCAGAAGTGGTAGAGTGAATTTTCGGAGTACTGCTGCAAATAAGCAAATCCCAACTGACCCCCCCCCTTTTTTTTTTAATCGTGCAAGCACATTGGTTCTAATCTACCAGTGTGTATTTAAAATACCTTCGATACTATGGGGAACCGTCATTGGATCTGACATGCATAACCGCTCGGACACGTAGGACTTAACGGTCAAACAAAGTCCATTTGAACACGCACACGCTACCAATTTAAGAAAGCAGTCATATTTGCTCTGTTTCATATCCCAACGTAAAGAAAGGCAATTTATTTTAGGAAATTAATTAATTCCGACATACTTTGATTTTATTTTGTTTTATTTATTTATTTATTTTTATTTAAACGCTATTTTTTGTGGATACTCATATTCGTGTAGAAGTTCTGTTGTTTAGTTAAACAGATCCAATGAGGGTTCCCTATAGTGGATACAATTTTGAATCCGGCCGGAGGAGGCATATTTTTCTGACAAGATTTCTCGAATATTCGAGCCGGAAGATATAGTTGGATTTTTTATCCAACTAAATAATGTTTAATTAAAAAAAAAAAACAGAGCTTGTACTCGAATATGAATGTCCATAAAAAATACCGTTTAAACAAAATAAATAATATATATATATATATATATATATATATATATATATATATATATATATATACGCATATATATATATGTGTGTGTGTGTGCGCTCACGCGCGCACGCGCGTGTGTGTGTCTCAATAGCTGTTGTGATTCGTCTAGTGTGGTAGTCTGTAGTGGTAGTGCTTGTCGCTTCTCGCTCTCAGTTACCGCCGCTGGCTAGCAGAAAATGCGAAAAGGGGATCCGAGAGCGTAAGTCTTCCCCTGACAGTATATAACCTCTCCATCCACAAGCGTTATGTAGTGCCTCCTCGTGGCGACACATGGCAACCGAGCACCTTGGGGACTCGGGCTAAACTACAGGGGACGGGGAGGAGTTTGACCCCCTTAACATGCGGCATGCAGGCCCAACAGTCTGTGGACACGCCCTGGTGCCCATGAACCAAACTCCAGCTATGGGTTAAATAGCTCCACTGCCTTGTGGAAATCTTCGGTAGAAGAAAAGGCGAAGCAGTAAACCCTACTCAAATCCGGAGTGGAACCCCTAAGGCAGATGGACGGCACTCTGTGCTGCCTTTCGGCAAATACTGCAGCCGCGCTGGTACCAAACTGTATTGGTTTATCCTCTCCTTTGGGCTCTGCTAGCAAGGCCGAGATGGGGAAATAGAGGTTCGGGCAGCCCTAGTTCTCCATACATCCCGGCCAGGCTCGTAGCACACTGGAGAGGGCACTCCAGCGATGTCGCAAAACATCGGTTTAAGCGCTACTCCATCGTCTCCCGATACGGACGGATGCCGAACTGAAGCGATATATATATATATATATATATATATATATATATATATATATATTATAAATTAACTGATTTAAATTATGGTTTCTTCGCTAGACAGGAATTACCATGATTCAAAACCGAAGCTAAAAACTTCAAATTCAATTATATAATTAAATTAAAAGCATTAGATCTGTTTCATCTTCAAGCGAATTTTGGAATAACTTATTTTTAAATTTACTGTGTTTTAAACGCACATACAATAAATAAAACTAAACGACATGCGTTGAACGGATGTCAAAATTCATTTAAAAATTCACCCCTACCCTACCTAGACTTAACCTCTTTTTCGAACGTAACTTATAATTGATACAATAATAGTTAATAAAAATGAAAACACTACCCCACTGTCTAAATGATTGGATTCCTCTGTATCCTTGAAAACAAAAAATTATTAATTGTGAGTGCGTTTAAGACATGTATGGATGTGTGTATGTATGTGTGTATGTGATCACTTCAGGTTTTGTGTAGAATTATCTACATTACTATGCATGAAGGTAGATATTTTAATAATTACTTTACTCGATAAGGTTTGGGAGTTTTCTTTGTGTACATGACTTTAGTATCGAACAAAGAAGATTGAGATATCAGAGCATCCGCAGCAGTAATGGAGAAACAGGGAATGATTGAGCGTTTATAAAAGCAAAGGAAAAGAGAAGGGGAAACAAAAAAGGGTTGGAAAGAATAAACGAAAAGAAAAACGGAAAAAAATCAATATAAGAAAAAATAGGAATGATAATACATATAAGAAAGACAAAGAAGAAATGGAAGAATTTGAGATGTATTACGAGAAACGTAGGAGAGAGAAAAAATGGGCGCGTTCAGAAAAATAAGAAAAAGTAGGACTGATAAAAATAAAGAGGAAAAAGTAATAAAGGTAAATAGGGTAAGAAATAATAAATGAGGTCTATGATTCAAATAAATGTCAATTGGCAGACTCAACTATCACGTATCACGCGCTCAAACGGTCACATTTTCCCTTATTGGAAATCATAAAAGTTCCCGCCAGGACCAAAGAATTAAAACTGCTCATTTTGTTTCCAATTACAATGCATCTTTCTCTCCGATTCTCTGAATGTTGCTATTTTTTGATCCAGATAAAGGATTTTTTTTTACAGTTCGAAATGCAATTTTGTCTTTCTATACTTATCTGAAAAACCAAAAGGTTAGTTCTTGTCAACCTGTCGCTTCGTTTAATTTCTAGTTGATTTTCTATTAGTCTCCTGCTTTTCTAATTCTGCTCGTTCATATATTAATAATGAGCAATGGAATACTGAGGGAAAGGTCTTTAGACTTGAACTGTTCAGAGATTTGAATGTTGTTTAAACTAGAAAAAACATTAGGATGCTATACAGGGTGTCCAGAAAATTCGTGTGCACTTTAAAAAATGTATAACATTATTTGTCTTTGCGGTAGAAATAATCTGTAAAAACTGTTATAAAGTTTAATGTACCTAGTTTTAAGTATAGTCATTGAATAATTCTTTACCACAAAATTTGAAACAATTTTTAGATAAGTAAAAAATATATTTTCTTTTTTTCCAAAACCAATTTGATCCATGGCTACAACTGAGGAAAAAGTAATCTATGTCCTTTGGTTAGCTAAACTAAAATCTACTATTGCTGTTCAAAGAAAGTTTAGAATTAAATACAATAAAAAACCTTCTCATAGGAACACTGTTGCTAAGTGGATGAAAAAATTTAAGGAGACAGGCTCCGTGCATGAAAAGCCACGGTCTGGAAGGCCATGTATCAGCAACGAAAGTGTTGCATCCATAGAAAAATCCTTTATACCAATGTCTTTTCACACAAACCAACATAAAAATACATATAATATATATCGTTAAAAACTTAAAAATAGGTGGTGCTTATGAAAATAACTTCAACTGACAATTGAATTTAATGATAGGGCACAGTAATCATGTAACATACAAAATAGGTGTTGTATAACAAGCGGCCTAAATTTATTTCGTGGGATATATGATCATATATATATATATATATATATATATATATATATATATATAATACCCCCATCTCTCTCTCAATATATATATATATATATATATATATACACACACACATATAATACCCCCATATCTCTCTCTCTCTCTCTCTCTCTATATATATATATATATATATATATATATAACAAACGACCGGTTTCGGTTCTCGATAGTGTATGATCACTGCTGATGCGTCCCGGATAGGATGAATACATTCTGTATTCTGTTGAGGATTATTCTAGGCTCGATGAGTTACTATATGATTAACCTAAATAATCATATATATATATATATATATATATATATATATATATATATATATATATATATATATATATATATATAAGAAATATAGTCTTAAGGTGTGCTATATTTATGGAATAAAGTGCTCAATATCAGAGATAGAGCGTGTGTAAATATAAAAGTGAACATAGAAGTCAACACTTAGAGGCGACAGTCTGTTTCATGCTATATGCAATCGTCAGGCCTGACGATTGCATATAGCATGAAACAGACTGTCGCCTCTAAGTGTTGACTTCTATGTTCACTTTTATATTTATATATATATATATATATATATATATATATATATATATATATATATATATATATATATATTTACACATACTGGGTGTCCAAATAAAGTTATAATTTTTTTAAAGTGTGCACGAACTTTATGGTCACATTATATTAATAATGAGCAATGGGTTACTGGGGGAAAGTTTTTTTAACTTGAACTGTTCAGAGATTTAACGTTATTTGCACTAGAAAAAACATTAGCTTGTTATAGATTTAAGACATCAAAAAATTGAAAAATATATATTAAAGCCAAAATAAAATAAATAGTGCCTGGTGTATTATTTCATGCTTTCTATGTTTCGTTGCTATTGATTTATTTTGGAAATAAATGTAAATTTCAAATACTGATATACATGTATAAGCAAATCTGTCGATAGGTACACACGGACATACACACCCGCAAACAAAAACGCACAATCATATACCTGATATACAAGAGTGCAGTCGAGTATTTATTGCCAGTGTTTTAAGCAAATAATAGGATGTTGTACTATACACAGGAAGGTTTTTTGAAGAGGTTAAAAATCATGCATTGGTGAGTGTTTGCATTATAGATAGGTAAGTTTTTTTTTCTCTGTAGGAGTTACAATTTGTCACCAAAATTTCACGGGTCGTACTATACATGAAGTCGGATTATACAAAAGTATACAGGATATATAAGAGTATGCGTAAGAGTATGCAGCGATTCATCTTCTTACTAATCTACTAAACACTCACAGGCACGCATATATATATATATATATATGTGTGTGTGTGTGTGTTATTAGAAACTTTATTAATTATATATATAATATATGTATGATTTTATATAATTTTATAATATATATAGATATCTATATATCTATATATATACTTATATATATATACATATATATATATATATATATATATATATATATATATATATATATATATATGTATGCGTGTGTGTGCGTGCGCAGGAGCGTGCGCGCACCTGTGTGTGATTATGTTTGTGTGTGTGAGTATGTATTTGTGTGCGCAATAAAACACACACACACACACACACACACACGTATATATATAGTCGCTCTCCCACAGACGTTCCAACGCCTCCCTATGTCTTTTCTACAAATACTTTCACGGTAATTGCTCCAACGAGCTACTTTCGCTAGTTCCCTGACTGCATGAATTTAAGCGTGCTACTAAGCTGGCATCACGGTCCCGCCCTTCACTGTCACAACTGCTAAATGTAGCTGTCTTTTCTACTCCAATATCTTCATGTCTCGCACCTCCCGTCTGTGGAATTCCCTTCCTATTACTTGGTTCCATAACAGCTAGAATCTCTAAATATTCAAATGTAATGTCAATCAACATCTCCAGATGCCTTGATCTATTCCCTATCTCCTTCTCTTCATTCTTTCCTCTATCACACCTCTTTACTCTCGCTCACACTCTCTTTAACGCTTCATATATATATATATATATATATATATATATATATATATATATATATATATATATATATATATATATATATATATAAAGTGATATTAGGTAGGGTAATGGTTATTTCCACGTTAACATGCTGCTTTCAATTTTGGTTAAAAAGCCCATGGAAATGCATGAAGCGCCCCCCCCACCCAAGTAGCTATGGCTGCAATAACAGTTTAAATTCATTCCTGACCGTCAATTGTAGCTAGCCTAGTGGACGGACTAATCTGAATCAATAAGTTTGTATAATGGACAAGATACTCCAATGGTGTGTGTGTGTGTGTGTGTGTGTGTGAAAATATATAGAAAATAGGGAAGATCTGGTTAGGTAAATAATCCAAAGTTCTTTATTATTTTTGTTATTATTTTTAAAAAAATAGTGCTCGATACAAAAGTAGATCATAAATATAATTATTTATTTAAAAATATGATTCCAACACGCTACATAAGAGTTCTCATGTTTCAAAACAAGGGCCGAAAACTTCAATATAATTATTTGAATTAAATTGAATTAAATTTATATAATACATATAATATATCAAACCATTATAAAATCAGGTGATAATGAAAAAAACTTTTCCGAAGAAATTACCGTAGGACTTGTTAAATAGTAAATACGCGAACAGCACAATGCTTTCTAAAGATATGTAAGAAATTAAAAATAAAAAGGACAATAATACTGGACATTTCATGAAAAATACGTTAAACGGCAACATCCTACAACAATATATCAAAAAATTTTAAACTTTGTATGTAGAAGAAAACAGCTGTAATCAACTTCGCAGACCAATAAAAAAATAATCCTAAATAAACTTTCAGAACTGATCTCAACATGCAGACATGCAAACAATTTTTTACTACATTAATTAAAAAGTCGAAAACTACCAACGAATATATGGTAAAATACCACCATAATAATGCAAATATATACAACACAGATAATGTAACATAATTTAAACAAAGCCAATACTTAAAACTATAAAATAGGATGATCAACCCACGTAAACATAAATAAAAGACAAATAAAAACAAAATATTTAAGTAAAAATAAAGTAAATAATAAATTGGCATATAAATATAAAGACGAGAAAATGTAATAATAATAATAATCAACAATAAATAGACACGTAATCAATAATAAAAAACGAATAAAAAGTTAACAACAATCATTTTAAATTAAATGCAAATTACCGAATTAACATAATTATTCCTATTCAGTAGCCTCTAGAATAATTTTAAACTTAATCGTTAACTCCCAGATAATAAACACTACGATAAAACAATGCTCCTTACTAGCGATAAAGCACCATTCACGAACATAACATATAAATATTCTAGCCAAAACGCAATATGGCCTGGCGACATCGCCCAAGAATGAAGCTGTTGACACTGGGTTTTGATTTGAGTGTCCACTCATATTAAAACATTTGAAGGAATTACGTTAAGTTAATTTGATTATACTATATTCATTACATTACAATGTTAAGATGATATTAATTTAAATTACAGGGTGTTGCAGCAAAATCCGACACTTGACAAAAAGAAAACGAAATATGCAATAAAAACAAAATTTGTATATGCAGATACCCGACAGTTTGACAACTAAGGTTTTTCTCTCTACCATTTTCTAGGATGGAATATAAGCGCAGAGCAGCGGTAGTAGCTTCTTTCTTGCAGCAAAATCCGACATTTGACAAAAAGAAAACGAAATAAGCAATAAAAACAAAAGTTGTATATGAAGAGACCCGACAGTTTATATAGCAACAGTTAGAGTTACATACTACATTATTTTTCAATGTAATCGCCGCTGACATCGGCGACCATATCAAGGCGGGCGCAAAATGAGTCACACGCTTTGGCGACCATGTCCATAGCGTCGTGTTGTGGGCCTGCTTGTTGGTCTTGGCCTCGATCATTTTTAGACGTGACACCTTTGCTTCCGCTTAAAAGTATATTCATAAGTTACAATGACATACATCAGGTTGTGAATCACGATCCCACTGAAATATTTTAGTCAGAAATACAGTTATCGAAGGATAGCTTCCATTTCGGTCATTCGAAAGTTTCCCATCAAAGGCATTGAACGCTGAAATCTTACTCTTCGTTTTTTTACATTTGTATATATATATATATATATATATATATATATATACGTGTGTGTGTGTGTGTGTGTGTGTGTGTGTGTGTGTGTGTGTGTGTGTGTGTGTGTGTGTGTGTGTGTGTGTGTGTGTGTGTGTGTGGGCAGCAATCCTTCTTTCATGCACATTATATTGGCCACGCTACAACATGTTTGATTTGGTAAGTTTTCTTCACCGTTGGTATGACGTTTCCCTGATAAATTAACTGTCCGGGGTTCAATTTCAATTCTTGGTAGTGGATGCGCACTGGTGATGAGTCCCAAAAAACTAATTTATATATATATTCTTTTTTTCGTAAAAAGAAGTTGTATTTTGATTTTAAATCTAAAGAAATCGCTCAGTCGCCAGTAATTTACAATCATCTGTGTAATATATATATATATATATATATATATATATATATATATATATATATATATATATATATAAAGAGAGGGAAAGCGAGATTCATAATTTGATAAATATTAAATCATTTAACAAACAATATATTTATCAGAGAATATTTAATAAATATATAGTCAAAATAAAGAAATTAATTGCTTTGATGATGTGAGGCAGGGCATCAGCTTTTGAAATATGTACTAGTTCAAACGCAGATACTGCCACATAAAAACTCTCTCGCTATATATATATATATATATATACATAAATATATATATATGTATATATATATATATATATATATATATATATATATATATATATATATATATATATATATATATATATATATGTGTGTGTGTGTGTGTGTGTATATGATATAATATAGTTATAAGACATGTTATATGTGTGTGTTAAATATACAAGTGCACATTGAAGTCAACATCCAGAGAGACTGTTCCATGCAAAAAACAATTTGTTGACGATTGCGTTTCAATGTAAGTCAGTTGTTATTAATTTTAATAAAGCAATAATCTCGGATAAAAAGTTCAAAAGAATATATGCATATATATATATATATATTCAGATTTATATCTTTATATAATGCGTGTGCAGAAGAAGAAAATTCAATCAAACAAAAATGATGTGAACGATAACCTCTCCGGGTAGGTATGTAGTATTGAGATTTTGGCTGAAAACTGTAAACAGGCTGGTTTATTCATGCATCGGAATCTATATTTAACGGTCGCTTTAAAAAAGCTTGTGAAACTTCCAATATATGTGCATAAATAATAAATTGCAATTATTTCTTCTATTCATGTATCCCTAATACGGTTGAGAAAGAAAATGTTTTTAAGCGTACACCTAACTTGGAAACAATACCGAAATAATTTTCATCACTTTTAGTTACTTATTTATTTATTTTTCGTTACGCTGGGATGTTCCGCCATATTCCTCTATGAATCGTTCTGTTTTCGTTCCTACGGCAGAAGAGAAGCCGATATATTTGTTAGTTTTTTTTTGTTTTTTTTTTTTGTTTATTTTTTTTTTCTCTCGTTTAATGTTTGTGTAGGTTTATAACCAAACATTTCAATTAGATGGGGCTTGATAACGAGTAACGGCAACGCTAGGTAAGTGAATTAGAGTCTTTTCTATTTTAAATGGCTCTTTGCCATGCACATAATACCTCTATTATGACATTGTGGCATGTATTCATTTTTGGCTGCTGAATTTCTTTTTTTTTTTTTAATTTTCAAAGCACAACATAACAATTGAAAGTTAAAAATAAAATTTATTAAAACAAAATTTGCACATTTTCCTTTCCTGGTTCATCAGACTGAGAGTGTCAAAAAGATATAGAAGCTGCCCCCATATACAGTATCAAAACATAATATTGATTAGAAATAAATTTAAATAAATATACTTTTTAAAATAGGCATAATGAGGCCGTGGGATACCGAAAAAGACGGTAATCACGTAAATGAACGAGAACATTCATCAATTGACATCCAACTTCAAAAGTGATGCTGCTCAACCCATTGTAGTTAAATGCATTGTACAGCATATACTACAATCCATAAAGTCTTACGCTTATCGACCAACAAATAGACCATTACGAGTGTCGGCTGAAAAGTTCATAAGCTGAAGGAGTGATGCTAGATATATGCAATCTTGCATGCATGAATTTCACCCGTTCTATAATTAGCTGCTTTCTTTCTTTCTTTCGTTCTTTCTTTCTTTCTTTCGTTCTTTCTTTCTTTCTTTCTTTCTTTCTGTTTAAAGGAGAATGAGGAGATAGAGAAGGTGATCAATTAGTTCAATGCCACAGTAACGCACAGCAGCTATTGGAACCAAGGAGCAATAGGTAAAGTAGCAGTGTGGCTGTGGTAGTATAGCTGTGACAGCCATTGAATATAAATATATGACTTAACACTATTTGATAGAGGATTGATTGTTTATGTGCAGAAAGACAGAGCGATTACCGAATTGGTAAATGCTCAAGTTTTCTTCTTTTCTTTTTTTTTTTTTTTGCAAGGACACTAAGAATAATTGAATTTTGGACACACACCAAAGTCAACCAAAAATTCAAGTTGTCCACAGGCGATGTAATAACGAGGCCGTAGGCTACTGACAAAGACGGTAATCACGTAAATGAACGAGAACAATCATCAATTCACATCCAACTTCAAAATTGATGCCGCTCAACCCATTGTAGTTAAATGCATTGTACAGCATACACTCCAATCCATAAAGTCTTACTCTTATCGACCAACAAATGGACCATTACGAGTGTCGGCTAAAAAGTTCATAAGCTGACTATGAAGGAATGATGCTAAAGATATTAAATCTAGCATGCATGCTCCTATAAACCCATTAACTGCCATTTTTTTTTTAAATACAGGTGTCTTAGGAGTTTATTTATTCCTTATGTTTAATTTCAGTAATTACCATTGTTATTTTTATAGAAACAAGAATATCAAATATATATGTGTATAAAACATCAAAAAATAACATTGATTAGAAATAATAAAAAAATACTTTTCAAAATAGTCATTATTTTTCTACTCGTGAAATGTAAAATTACGGCAAAAAGTTTCTTCCGGCTAATAATAAAAAAACGTTCAAGGCTAAGTGTTGTAAAATATACCTCTGCAAATGCAATGTATGTAAGCAATTCAATGTAAATACAATCAATAACATGTAGTGAGTTTAATTTTAACAGATCCCCAAGTGGCAGGTAATGGGTTAATAATCCTTCCGTTCTTCCGTTATTTTGACCCTTTTTGACATGAGAACGAGGCTAGTATATTTGTATTATCAACGAGTATCTTTGCAGATGGATTTAGTCAGGAGTATTTAAATGAGATAGAATTGAGCATAATTTATAAAAACAAAGTTTGGTCTACAATTTTCTATTATTATTAAGAGAAAAGACAATTTTTTTTTATTATTATTAGATAATATTTTTTTTATCCTTTTTAGAATGTTCGAAATTTGCTATGAAAATTATGTTTTACTTGCGTCAACAGATAAACCAAAGATTAGTATTGGAAATTTTAAATTTTTTTTTTGTTTTTTTGTTTTTTTACGGTAAAAACAGAGTAAGTTAGAAATACTTGCAAAAATCGAATAATTTTTCTAATAATTTTTCTTAGAGAATCTTGGTAAAAAAATGTTTTTATTTCTGTTCAACTCTCCCCACCAGACATACACACTTATTTAATTTTATGGAATTTGAAAAAAAATTCTTTTTTGTCCTGTTAAATGTTTGTATTAGCAGAATTAAAACAATCTTTTTTTATTTCTTTTTTTTTTTTTTTTTTGGCAAAATATCACCCTAGTTAACGAAAATCTGCTCGGAATCGTAAAATAAAAATTCTATGAAACTAAGATATTATTTGATTATAAAAGCTTTTAATTGATTTTCTGATAACGATATATTATGAAGAATAAAATATTGTGAAGAAAAAAATCGATGAATAATGATTTTTTTCTAAGAATTGTTTTCATCTAAAAATATTAATTAGAATATTTTATAAAGTATTAAATCTTTTAAATTTTATTAATTTTACCGATAAGTTGATATTGCTATTAAGTAAATACGAGACTTACTAATCATAAATTGAAAAGCCTGATATTTAAAAAATAACTTTGAATGTTTTTGTTTCCGTATAAAGATTTAATTTTTGAAAATACAGACGTCGGTACACAACATTATGAGAAAATTAAAACAATAATTATAGTAAAAGCTACAATCCAATAAAGCATTACGTTACGGAGAATATTTTCCTAAATATTCAAGATCGATGTGTTGTTAATATATATATATATATATATATATATATATATATATATATATATATATATATATATATATATATATATATATATATATATGATAACGCTCTCACGTTATATTCCTCAAAAAATTTTAACAGATATATCCACACTATAAAATTTAGATTAACTTTTCTCTATCTGTCAAGCTGTCAACACTTTAAATAAACAAATACTTCCGTGTTAAAAAAATTCATTTCTGAAATGTTTTAAACTTAAATTAAGTAAATATTTGTTTCCAATCAGATTAATTAAAATTAAATCAACCAACGTTCAACAAGTAAATTTTCGGAAAAGTATATTTTATTTTTAAAAAGATTTTTTAATAAAGTGGATTGCATTTTGATGACAAATGACTAAGTATGACGCTGAAATCCCTGATTTTTGGCGCTTTCAAAACAAAAACTTCTAGTTAATTTAGCTTTGAAATAGAACAAAGTATATTGCTCATTGAAAATATTAAAATTAATTTATGAGCTAGAAATAAAAATTTCAAGAAATATTTTTCATTTTTTTTTTATTTATTTTAAATATTAGGTATCGCGGAAATACATTTCCCAAATAATTTAAATTTACCTACTTGCTTGATTTTGGCATTTCGTAAATGTTTATTCTGATTCAGGACAATCATGTATTCTGTCCTTTTTTACAATTGTTGATTAATCCCCTTTTATCACTTTAATTTAAAAATTTCTCTAGGAGTCACACAATCTTCTTTCTATGTCTACTACCAACGCTCTGTTACCTGGATATCTGTTATTGTTAATTAGAATGTCTGACGCGCAACTCCACGAGAGCACCTCTTTGCGACTACTCAGCCTCACATTGATTGCTGACCTGAGATGGAACAAATATATTGAGCCAATAGCTTCGTCCACCGGAAAGAAAGTTGGCTTCCTGTGCCGCGCCAGGAAATTTTTTCTCCTAAGTTGATCTTTCAAATCTACAAGTCAGCCATTCGCCCTTGCATGGAGTATTGCTACCATATATGGTCTGGAGCCTCTTCTGTTTATCTCAAGGTCCTTGAACAAATCCAGAGACGGATATGCAGTGTAATATGCCGTGATCTGGCATCTCGTCTGCAGTCGCTCTCTCACAGACGTGACGTCGCTTCCCTCTGTCTTTTTACAACTACTTTCATGGTAACTGCTCCGATGAACTGTTTTCGCTGGTTCCCAGACTTCATGAACGCTTAGTTCAACTAGACTCGCATCTCGCTCACACCCTTTCACTGTCGAAACTATTAAATGTAGCCGTCTCTTCTACTCCAATAGCTTAATGTCTCACAGTTGTTGCCTGTGGAACTTCCACCTCTTTTCTTGTTTCCCTGATAGCTATAATCTCCAACTATTCGAATGTAATGTCAATCAACGTCTCCAGAAGCCTTAAACTATACCCTATTCTTCTCATCATTCTTTCCTCTATCACTCCTCTTTGCCCTCACTCCAAATCTCTGTAACCCCTTGCATGCTAGTGGCTTCCCGCCTTGCCTGGGTTGAAAGGCTTAAAAAGAAAAAGAACAAAAAAAAGACTTCTAATTCTTCCAGAATCATTTCGCTTGAAAGTGTTACGTTGTTTTGTCTCTGGATCCCCACATTACTACATATAATGACATTAAGGAAATGTACGATTTCTTTTGCTGATTCGTTTTTATTAGAAGAGAGACATGGCAGCTTGAATTTTAAGAGGCAGTGGTATGAATAACGTCACGCGATCACATGTCGCACGTTGGCTTAGCGACCCTTCACATATGGTCTTAGTCGATCTCTTAACCTGAGTGTTAACAGGGCATTAATAATTTAAACGTTTTACGGCCCCCTGCTGAACTCACGTAGTTTTGGACTTATTTTCAAAATTCAGACGGAGGCAATCCATCACTCTCAGCATACCACACCCACGAGGCACTCTGGCCAATCGCTGACCTTTATGGTCCCGACCTTCGTATTCTGTAACAAAAATTTACAGAGTAATTGACTATGGTTAAATGCAATTTGCAGAAACTCGCAACAAGTAGAATTGACAGAGTTTCAAATGAAAAATAACACCAGAATGAAAAGAACAGGGAAAATAATGTTAAGCAAACAATACATGCAAGATGTAAGTAGGCAAAGTAACAGTAATAATGCATAATGTTCACAAACTAAGAATAGTGTTACACACACACAAAAAAGACTACAGATAAACGATCGCAGAGTTCAGGCATCTAGACAAAAGCAGGAATGAAACTATAAAGTGGCCTATGTTATTTGCAACGAAGAAATCCCAGGCCGTTTTTTCCGTTCTTACCAATAAATGGAACCAACAAGTTTGAATATAGGCCTCTTTCTATTTTTATGTATTTACGGGATTACTATTCTGGCGATTTCTTTTGTCCTGATCTGGCACCTCGTCTGCAGTCGCTCTCACACAGACGTGCCGTCGCCTCCCTCTGTCTTTTTTACAAATACTTTCACGGTAACTGCTCCGATGAGCAGCTTTCGCTGGTTCCAAATGAATTTAAGCGTTCAACTAGGCTGGCATCTCACTCTCACCCTTTCACTGTTGAAACTGTTAAATGTAGCCGTCTCTTCTACTCCAATAGCTTCATGTCTTGCACTTCTCGCTCGTAGAACTCCCTCCCCTTTTCCTGTTTCCCTGATAGCTATAATCTCCAACTATTCAAATGTAAGGGCAATTTTCGTTCAATTTGGATTATATTATGTTGGTGCAAAAATAATGTCGTTTTCTCACATATGTTACTATGTGATAAAACGACATTATTTTTGCACCAACCTAATAAAAATATGACAGACCGTTATGATGTCAACCGTTTAAGCATATACTCATTCGCTTATTGAAACCATTCCTTGGTCTATAATGAGAGTTCATATTTCGTCTAAATCTACTTACTGTTATTGGAACGATAACGACATTTTACGATATTCCAAATTCTAAACGATTTCCTGGACGACGAGCGGTTTACGCTCAGTATAACTTCTTTCCTAAATCAAGACTTCATCGGAGTTCAAATGCATGTTAACAATCGAATAATACTTTAAGATTTTACCAGCATTACGTTGCTACATTTCTAAATAATTACCATAAAAATTGATATACTGGCAGCACCGGTGCACATATGTGTATATAGCGTCTACGACTGAAGACACATTTGCATCTCGGAAACAATATCATAATTTGTGTGTAACCGTTTCCCAGAAAAAAAAATACTGATGTTGATTGAGGACAGCAAAGAGCAGGATCCATGTCTGAACAATATGGTTGATTTTATATAATGTATTTTTTTTTTTCAAGTTGACTGTGTGTGTTATGCAGTTGTTGTGCTGGTGAAGGATAACTTTACTCAAATTAATCAAAGAGTTCTCCTCTTTCTGTCCAGTATTTCACTGTAGCTCCTCAAACAAGCAGTATGAAGACATTGATGATAGATGCTACGTGATTATAAAACAAAACCTTTTCTTCTGGGTTAACGTGATGCGCGGGGGGCCTGTTACCCGTGACCGTGCATGCAGAAAGGCTTAAGGGGCAACCTCGAGGCGTTGTAAAGGTTAGCAAGCTTGTCTCGCTAGAACAATTACAAATGAGTAGTGAGTTCGATCCTCACCGAGTGCCTCTACTTTCGGCCTTGTGCTACATCTAAGCTACGCTTGGAAAATCACTATAATGGCATTAAGGAAAAGTACGATTTCTTTTGCTGATTCGTTTTTATTAGAAGAGAGAAATAGACATGGCAGCTTGAATTTTAACAGGTACGAATGACGTCACGCGAGCATATGTCGCAAGTTGGCTTAGTGTCCTTTTGTATTAGGTTGGTGCAAAAATAATTTCGTTTTCTAACATATGTTACTATGTGAGAAAACGAAATTATTTTTGCACCAACCTAATATATGGTCTTAGTCGATTTCTCAACCAGGGTGTGAGCAGTGTTTCAAGAATTTAAACCTTTTACGGCCCTCTGCTGAACTCGTGAATTTCTGTAACGTTTCCGTTCTCAGCTCGATGAAAAACTGATAACACCATACACTTCAATATCCGGGTACTGTTTTCTCGTGTCATAGACCCGTTCATTCGCTTACGACTTGCACTATTTTGGCCATTAGAAGAATTATTACACATCCCTTGTTGCATTTTGTTAAAATTTCTCTCAATTATTTAATAGCCGATTTCAACTTATCTGTAGATTTACTTTTCGGAAAAACCCGATAAATATATCACAGAGGCGGAAATATTTACCGAAAAAAAATCAGCAATTAATTCTTATTTCTTGTCACGTTGTGGAATGAGACTTGTGTATCGGAAAATTGCGAGTTTTATCATCTTTTCTCCTCATGGTTCCATTTCACCAAAAGATCTAATAATAATACAATAAATGCTTTTATTCTTATATATATTCAATACTATTTTTCCATTTTTTGTATCTATCTTAATTTCTATCATCCTCTCATTATCTATCTATCTATCTATCTATCTATCTCTCTCTCTCTCTCTCTCTCTCTCTATATATATATATATATATATATATATATATATATATACATATATATATATATATAAATATATACATATATATATACATATACATATACATATATATATACATATGCATATATATATACATATATACATATACATATATATATACATATGCATATATATATACATATATATATAAATATACATATACACATATACATATATATATACATATATATATATATATATATATATATATATATATATATATATATACATACATACATACGTATATATATATATATATTGTGTGTTTAGGCAGCATTTGTTCATTAATGCAATAAATTCTTAATACAATAAATTAAATGATTGTATAACAAAATTTTGCATAATTATTTAATTTATTGTATTGTACTTATAATCTCTGATGATGGCTTATGTAAGCAGGAAGCTTAGACAGGATTAACAATAAAAACATAGTGATGAAAGGAATTTACTTAAAATAAATAAAACAAATTTGTCTATATTATTTGATGAAACATTCATTATATATATATATATATATATATATATATATATATATATATATATATATATATATATATATATATATATAATCCTGGGAGACGACAGTCTGTTTCATGCTGGACGCAATCGTCAGGTCAGTGACTTTGACTTCAATGTTCGCTTGTATATTCATACACACACACACACACACACACATATATATATATATATATATATATATATATATATATATATATATATATATATATGTCTGGGATATCGGCATATTTCTTTTATAAAGGTCTCATTGAATGTGACAGACAATGAAAATTTATTTAGTTTTGCCTTTATAATAGATTAAGAGAGTTTTGAAACTGTCCGTAATGGTTATTGTCGCGTTCAGAGAATTCCTTAGCCTGTAAAGTAAACACCTAGATCTGTTCATCAAACATGATGAGTTCTGAAAGGACGTATTCATAATGAGATTTCAAAGATGGCGTTAGCTTATAGAACAAAACTGCATACAAGCAGATAAATAGAACTATGTTTTGGTTTGTTTTGTTTACATTATTCGGACTATTGTCCTCATCTTTGTCGCCATATTTATTACAACGTTTCGGCCCTTCAGTATCTCTCTATATTTTTGAGATGAGTTATTATGTACACTATTTACATTATTCAGTCTATTATCCTCATCTTTGTCGCCATATTTATTACAACGTTTCGACCCTTCAGTATATGTCTATATATTTGAGATAAGGTATTATGTACACTATTTTCATTATTCGGACTAATATCCTCATCTTTGTTGCCATATTTATTACAACGTTTCGGCCCTTCAGTATCTGTCTATATTTCTGAGATGAGATATTATGAACACTATTTACATTATTCGCACTATTGTTCTCTTCTTTGTCACCATACTTATTACAACGGCCGTTATACGCTTCGGCCTTCTTCAGATGGTTGGAATGTCGAACTGAACCCTTTATTTCGCTCACTAGACTGTTCTAGTTCCAAGTGCCTTCTCTAATGAATGTCAGTTATCAGTTATGTCCTGTTAATTTCCCTCTGAAAGTTCTCCACTGCCTTAACTGGGTATTGAACTCACACTCTATGGGTCCTGTCACTAGATCTAACTAACGCTTTTATCCACTGTACCTGTCTATGAATTTCTGGGTATTATAAACCTAATGTCTTCAGCAATAATTTTTCACTAGTGCTCATATTGCAATTTTTGCTGTCATCATTCCCTATTCTTACCAGTGCTCAATTTGCAATTTTTGTTGTTATTTTCGCTTTTCTCTGGCCCTCCTTATTACTGGTTCCCATATTGTAGTCATTTCTATCCTTGATCGGCTCAGGAGATTTTTGTGGCCTAGCATATGTGCTGATTCCTTAAGTTTACGAATTTTCCAATGGTGTTCTTTGTCTATGATCTCAACATGATCCCACAGAGGGCGGTGATCTCCCTTCTCTCTCCATATGTGGTCAGCCACGCCTGATTTTTCAACTTCGCCTCGTGTTAAATGTTACCTATAATAGAATACTGAAGTAATTCTGAAGATAGACGTATAAAAAAAAACTATTACATAACATTACGCAAAATTGTCTTCCAAACCAGCAGTAACCTTTTGAAAAAATAAAAATATTTCGTAAAGATTATGAAAATCAATACAGTAATTCTAGTCCATTGTGTATTGAAGTGGATTTTATAAAAATAACCATTTTTATTGCGCGTCGATTTAATTCTCGCTTCTTGTGTTATTTACAAAAATAAATCTGCTATAATGATATCGAATAAGTAGCAGAGATATAATATATATAAGTGACCTGTAGCTTCTCATTTCCGTCGTCAAGAATGTAATGTGAAATGAGTTTTATTGATTTACGAATGGAGAATCCCAGCGGGATAAGTCGTTTGGATTTAGGTCAAAATTCATTTCATACATATTCTGGTAGGTATAATTTCTAATTCACTGAATTCATATGACCATACAAGTAAAAATAATTGGCCACCAGAGAGAGAAAAACCTGTCATCCGTGACTGAGAGTCAGTTTTTTCTCATTTATTCATAGTAAAATAAGTAATATCATCAACAATGTCCCTTTGGACAGTTTATTTTTGTTTTTCAGCTTCCCATCCGTTAAATTAGAATTGCAATAATATTTGCGCGTATTTAACTTGTTTTCAATATGTTATTCGGCTATTACATCCTGCGTTGGTGCCGAAGCACGCTTTTCAAAATTTTGTCTTTTATAACTTTAGCTTGAATGGTTTCGTGATATATATATTGAATAAAAATGACTCCGTTTCATTCTAACATTTTTCTATGTGGAAATATCGGAGATAAATGAATGCTACACAGAAGAAGAAAAAACGGGGTGTGAGGTACTGGCAATTGAACTCATATCAAGACATATTTGACTAACAGGCTTTTCATTTCCCATGTTACTGAGTACTATTCCGCTCAAATGGGATCGCTCGTCTAGGAAATATGCTGATTCTTTTTACTAGTTACATTGGCATAAGGATGTACTTGATTTAGAGGACACAAAGTTTGAATTTAGAAGATTAAACGGAAATTTTCCTGTTAGATCTCTTTTAATATAAACACAAAATTGATAAAAGTATTAAAAACATTTTCATTATTTACATTATTCGGACTATTGTCCTCATGTTTGTCGGCAAATTTATTACAACGTTGTACGCTCCGGCCTTCTTCAGGTGGTTGGAATGTCGAATTGAACCCTTTATTTCGCTCCCTGGGGTATACTGATGTAGTTCCACGTTTTTAATGGATGTTAGTTATGTCCTGTTAATTTCCCTCTGAAATTTCTCCACTGCCTTAACCGGGTATTGAACTCACACTCTTTGGGTCCTGTCACTGGATCTAACTAACTATCCACTATGCCATGTGTCCTTGAGGACATCTGTGTATGAATTTCTGGGTATTATAAACCTAATGTCTTCATCAGCCTTTTTTTTCCAGTGCTCATATTGCAATTTCTGCTGTTATCATTACATATTTTTACCAGAGCTCATATTGCAATTTTTTGTTGTTATTATCGCTTTTCTCTGGCACTCCTTATTACTGGTTCCCATATTGTAGTCATTTCTGTGTTTGGTCGGCTCAGGATTTTTTTTTTTTTTGGCCTAGCATATGTGCTGATTCCTTGAGTCTACGATCCTTTCATCACTCGTTCGACACTTTTGTAATGTCAACGAATACTCGTTGTCATTTTTTAATGCTCATCGTAGTAGAGACTTTGTAATCGCAGATACAACTACAGTAAGCCGTATGAAATAGTATAGAGAATAGCGGTCCGTATAGAAATAGAAGATAGAGTAGAAATAGCGATACGAAGAGTAATAGAGTATAGACTAGAAATTACGATCTGTATAGTATAGAGGATAGACTAGAAATGGAGATCGTTAGTTGTCAGCTACTTCCTACATAGATGCGTTTCCTCCGTGGTCACGTGGTCTAATTAATTCAATAATGAGATCGCCTGTTTTTACTCACTAGCGATCTATGTTCAATCTCAAGTATAGACAGTGACATTCCTATATAGCATTTCCCCTTTGAGATGACTTCACCTGGAGTCTATATTTCTTCAGCTTCGGTTCAGTATTCAAATGATACGTTGCTATTCTTTTCTCTTTTACTGTTTTCTCCTTGGTTCACTAATTTCTTGTAGCGTGTGTGCGCTAAACCTTTCTACACTATTTTCATCAGTACCTCTTTTCGTGGATTTACTAAATCAGTGAATCACCGTCTTAACTGATTAAGGTGACGCTTATGTTCCTACCTTTGTTCCTGGACTATGTATGTCGTTTTGACGATCCTTTTTTTTTATAACGCCATTTTCCCAGAATTCCTTTCCACATTGAAACATTCTAAAAGATACCTTATCCCCATGTTTGAAGTGTTTGCTTGTGTTGTAATTTCTTGATGCTTTTGCCTTACGTTCTCGTAATCATTTATTAAAAAACGGTCTTAATCTTCCTGGCGAACATAAACTCTACAGGCAAGATTACATACACGGTGTTCAGATTTTGTTTTATTCTGTAAACACTCAAAAATTTTTGTAGCATTATTTCATCTTATTCATCTCCCTTTTTGGGGGCCCATTTAAACGCATCGACAACCATTGCACTTGTCCGTTTTATTTTGGTTGAAATTTTGATAGGCGGTGATTTTGCTGCCAGAGCAAATCCTCTCCATTAATTCACTAGATGTTCGATATCTTGATCTATTTTTGACCAGTAAGTATAACGCCTTATTAAGGATTTCTTTTTAGAAATTCTTGGATATCCTATGTGGAATTCCTTTAGCATACAATCTTTGCAATGATGCTGTTATCACAATTCTTTCTGCGTTACATCATGACATAAAATAAATGCATTATTTCTAGTAATATTTTTTTCCTTTAAATATTAATTGCTTCTTCATTTTTATTGTAAAATCTTCTTTATCCGTCTTATTTCCTCTAATGTTATGAGCAGTTCTCCTCCAGTAGTGTATAATACATTATTAATTTCATTTTCGGCCCTTATCGCCGAAATTACTGTCTTCAAGTGGTTTGCAGAATCTTGGTATTATTCTAGACAATCCGTCTGTATGACTTAATGTTTTGGATGGTAGAAATTCCATTTTATAATTATATTAGGTTGGTGCAAAAATAATGACGTAATAATGTCGTTTTTTGACGTATAACGTCAAAAAAACGACATTATTACGTCATTATTTTTGCACCAACCTAATAGTTCCTCAGCGCTGCAGTCTATTTGGTGCATGTATGGGAACACCCTTTTTTGATCGATATATGGACAATAATGGACGATGGATTCTCTACCATGCATGAATTTATGAAACGTTTTCATAGCAAGTAAAATGACCAATGCTTCCTTTTCAATCTGGCTGTAGCTTTTTTCAGCTGCAATTAATGATCTTGAAGCACGAGCTATTGGTTTAGTTGTTTTGTCCTTATATTTGTGTAGTATCCCTCCTCCAATACCCGAATCACTTGCATCTGATGCAACCAAAATCTTTAATCTAGGGTCAAAATGAGCTTGTGACAAATCCGATGATAAGACTTTCTTGATCTCTTTGAAAACAATTTGACATTTATCTGTCCAATTCCATTTCACATTTTTCTTCAGCAGGTTATTCACGGTTGCTCTTAATTCCTAGAATCTAACTCTAAAGATGGTTGTAACTTTGTTACATTTGTTGGCGCGGGCATGCCTTTTATTGCGTTTGCCCTTTGAAGAATCGATTCGTCTACCGTTTTCAGCGATAATTTGTCCTAAATATTTAAGTCGGGACATAAACAATTCACATTTTCCTTGAGCCCAATCCAAACAGGAAAGCATGGTATCCATTATATGTTGGAATATGCTTGGTGATAAATTTACACCGAAAGGAAGTCGGTTGAATTTGTATAAAGCACTATGAGTGATAACTGTTAATAATTTTGAGCACTCTTCGTCTACTGGTACAGACTGTTGCAGGAAAATCCGACACTTGTTCATAGCGGAGTGTTGTAGGCGTGCTTGTTGGTCTTGGCCTCGATCATTAATAGACGTGTCACCATTGCTTCCGGTTATACGTTACAATGAAATAAAACAGAGAGGTATACAGGGTGTTGCAGCAAAATCCGACATTTGACAAAAAGAAAACGAAATAAGCAATAAAAAAAAAAGCTGTATATGCAGAGACCCGACAGTTTTTTAGCAACAGTCTAGAGTTACATACTACATTATTTTTCAATGTAGCCGTCGCTGGTGGCGACGACAATCTCAAGGCGGGCGCGAAATAAGTCACACGCTTTGGTGACCATGTCCTTGTCATTAGCGGCGAACGCCTCCACGATGGCAGCATTCAGAGAGTCGGCCGTGTTGTGAGCGTGCTTGTTGGTCTTGATCTCGGTCACGTCCCAGAAGAAATAGTCAAGGGTGTTGCATTCGGGTGAGAATGGCGCCCACAAGTCCGGTGACCTGGGGTGTGGAACATTGTTGAGCAGGCACTCCAGGTTCGTCTTGGCCTTGTGTGCAGGAGCGGAGTCCTGCTGGAAGATGTAGGGGAGTCCGGCGGCGATCTCGTCCACCCAGGGCTTCACCGCGCTCCTCAGCGCCTCCTGATAGATCTCAGCGGTGCCTCTCGGTACCTTTTGAAATAGAAACGGAGGCATGACCTCCCCCACGCTGGAGATGATGCCAAGGATCATGACGGGGGAAGGGAAACTTCATATGCTTCACGACGGGAACCTCCACGATGTCTTTACTGACCCACCTGTCGTTCTGCTCGTTGCTCGTCTGGTCCTGGAGGCATTCCTGATGAGCATGCGGGGAGACTTGCGGTAGGAGGAGTAACCACCCTCCTTCTTGATCGTTTGGAAGATCGTCGACTTGTGACAGCCCATGTCAGAGGATTTCTTTGGCTTCCATCATTGTCGACTATCTCCTTGACGGCGGCTACGAACTCGTTGGTCCTAACGGCCGAAGAACGGGCGTTGTGGGCCTTTCTTTTGGCAGTAAACTCGTCCTTTTTTTCACACGCCTTCCACTTCCTTCAAATGTCCATGACCATGGTCCTCTTTAACCCAAACCAGGCCATCACTTCCAGAGGCTAGAAAAGAGGCTACTGCCGCTGCTCTGCGCTCATGTTCCATCCTGGAAAAGGGTAGAGAGAAAAAACGTTATTTAGTTGTCAAACTGTCGGGTATCTGTATATACAACTTTCGTTTTTGTTGTAGATTTCATTTTCTTTTTCTGAATTGTCGGATTTTGCTGCAAAACTCTGTGCTTCTAGATAAAAATCTGACAGGTCAAATTTAGGAAAAAATTACCTCCATTCAATTTGGTAAAAATTTCCACTGGGCTTGGTAAGGGGTAGTTATATTACATTAAAATTTCATTTAACTGCGTTGAAAAATCAGCACATAGGTAAATTTTAATACTCTTTTTTAACGTATAATGATGGTGATGCCCATTCAGAATAGACTGTTTTCGAATTCGAACGTAATCGTTCTAGTCTGTCCAATTCATTATTAATTGGATTAAAGTCCGCAAAAGGTACACACTTTGTTGGTCTAAATGTAGGTGACACATTGCCTTTTAACTGAAACTTAGCTTTTGCTTTCGTGAATGTCCCTAGAACGTCTGAGAAAACTTCTGGAAAACTCTTTTTCAGTTCATTTTTTCAATTTTTCAGTTGTCGTATTAGTACTGGTCGTAACAACATTTATCCTGTTGCGAAAATCGTTAATTGGAAGGTTCCAGAGATAAAACAATGCAATTCAGTTTGTCCCAAACAAATTGGCAGTATTCTTTAATATTAGGTTGGTGGGAAAATAATATCGGTTTTTGACGTAGTTTTTAACGTCAAAAAACGATATTATTTTTGCACCTAATAGAAACACCACCACTTGTTTGGTTTTACCAACAAAAGAAACGTTACAGCTGAATTCACCCCAAAAGTTTTATCAATTTCCTCAGACTCCATGCGCAAATTGATCAGAAGTCAATAAACTCGGTTTACCCATTTCTCTCATTCTGTTCATTTATAATAGTGATATCAGATCCTGTACCCAGTTGCGATTTTATTTTTCCATCATTAATTTGCACAAAAACAAATATCCTCTTCCATTTCGATTTTAGGTTTCTTACTGTTACTCCATGTATTTATTATATTCAATATTATTTTTCCGCCATTTTTGTATCTGCAACACGTGTTTTTGTTTCCTAATCTCGCACATTCGTAACATTTTTTGTTCTTGAAGAAACTATCACTTTTAAAATGCTTACCTCCGCAACCATGCGAAGTATTAGGCATTGAGCGGGATTATTATCTTTTTTCCTGTCCAGTTAAGAATTGAAAAACGTTTGTAGTTTTTCTCTTAGATGATCGGGCAATATGCTCTTGTGAATTGTCTTTTTTCCTCAATCCTTCCGGTATCGAGTTTCAAATTCACAATACATTGACATTGCTGTGCTATTGTCTGAGGATTTAATTTGGAATCAATTTCTAATTTAGCAAGTATCTGGATCTTATTTCCGAATTCCTTTGTGTTGAAGAAAAAAATTCACCAGCCACTCTTCTATTCAACTCGACCAAGAGTTTCGTTTCATCAAATACAAGCTGCTTTTTTGCCATGCGAATAACACCGCATATCTTGACATACTCGCATAGAGATGGCACTAGGTGTGGAAACATAGCAAAAGAAATGGTAGATCTACTAGAAAACCATCCATCAGAAAAAAACAAAAAAACATTGGAATTTTTAAAAGTAGCCATCCTTTGAAGGGTCGGTAATTCACAACATGTTACTCTTCACTAGTATGTCAGTAAGAGATAAGACACCATTCCTTCTTCTCTGATACATGAAAAGTCACCTTGGTAATAGATACATGGACGAAGGTATCATGCATCAGTGATGTTTTGAAAAACTAATCCAAACAAAAACAAACATTCTTATATCGTTTTCTGAAGAAAAAACACTTTTAGATTTGGCTGAGCTCGCAGACAAAATCACAGACAATCAAAACATAAACTACACAATGTCCTCCATTCGATCAGAGTCAAGAAAAAATGACCCCAAGGAATTAGAGTCAAAGCATTCGGAATTATGTTTAAAATTTGATTCTATGATGAATGATCTTCGATCGCGGCCAGATTCCCGTTCGAGATATTATAAAAAAAAAACTAGAAAGAAATCAGTTCTACCCTGCACCTAATAACCTGTGTTTTATAAATAGAAGAATAAAAATGCATTGATTCCTTTTGTCTCGAAGAAAAACTTAAATGATCGAGACAGGGAATATTAGTGACTGTATCAGCTTATCAATCTAGACAGGATCATTTATTATTCATTTTGTACAAGACAACAAAAAATCATTTTCTGGCAGAATTGAATGTCATTCTAGCAATTAAATATCAAAGACTTACATTCGGTAAACACAGTCTACAAGCCGCTAACGGTAGCAAAGTCAACACATTGGCAGCAATTTTATTGAAATTAAATCTGAGTATGAGTCGGTTTTCTCCAGGAGAATTTACCATGCTAGATGTTAAAATACCTACCATCGGTGTAGTTTTGCTAGCACATACCAATCTTTCGGTTAAAATGAACAAACGTCACCTGATTGCCAACAACCCAAATTTAACTGTTTCTGGAACTATTTCAGATTCTCAAACTACTTGTATCCGTTCCGCTTTGCTATCCGACTCCACGTATTCAAATATTTTTTTTTTAAATCGCTAAGAAAAAATAATATGATACCATGACAGCATTAAATATAACGTTATACACCATATTTCAGCTCGTGGTTCTCCTATGCATGCTAGACCCCCCCCCCCCGCCGGTTAAATCTTCAAAATTAAAAAATCGCTAAAGTAGATTTTCAACATGCTTGATATTGGAATCATTCGTCCATCGCGGAGTCTATGATCATCCCTTCTTCATCTCGTGCCAAAAAAAGTCAAGCGCCGACTAGAGATTATGTGGCGACTACAGCTTCTAAAATCCTGTTTCACATACTGAAGAAAATCTTTACCATCTGTCTATATTTCTGAGATGAGATATTATATACACTATTTCCATTATTCGGACTATTGTCCTGATCTTTTTCGCCATATTTATTACAACGTTTCGGCCGTTGTACGCTCCGGCCTTCTCCGGTTAGAAAGTCGAACTGTCAGTTACCAGTTATCTCCTGTTAATCCCCCTCTCCGAGTTCTCCACTGCCTTAACCAGGTATTGAACTCGCATTCTTGTGTGTCCTGTCACTGGATCTAACGCTTTTATCCACTGTGACATGTGTCCTTGGGGATTAGGGTTTGGGTTAGGGTTAGGACATATGTGTATGAATTTCTGGGTATTATAAACCTTCATATAATCTTCAACAACGATTTTTTTTACCAGTGCTCATATTGCAATATTTGCTGTTATCATTATTATTATTTTTTTTTTTACCAGAGCTCATATCGTTCGTGTTCAATTAAGATTACGGAAAACGGCCCAGTGCATACAATGATTTATGGACGTATTGCGTGGTCTACGCTTCTTTTTTGCGTATATAGACGATTTTTAGTTGCAATTAATTCTACAGAACATCAGCAACATATTCAGGAAATATTTGAACATTTTAACTTTTATGATAAACGTATCGAAATGTATTTTTGGCTTCACGTCACTCGATTTCTAAAAGAGAAGATTATTCTCTGTCCAATTCTCTGAGACAACTAAGAAAGTTCATTTGGAGAATATCTGTCTGTACAGATAATAAATGTGAAAACTTTGGAATGAAAAGTCTGTAATAATTACAGACTTTACATTCCAAAGTTTTCACATTTATTATCTGTACAGACAGATATTCTCATGTTTAAGACCAAAAATATCACTTTTTAAGAAGAAAGCTTTTAAAGCGATTACTTCAGCCAAATATGCAATTGCAAACTACACTAAGCTACATCGACAGTAACCTGTCTACACAACTGTTAATATCAAAGGATTCTTCAAAATCCGTAGTAGTTGCCGTCCTTCAACAATCAATAAAAGGTAAAGTCACTCTTATTTTGTTTTTTTCTCGTTGAATTTATATGGTTCTGAGAGAAAATTATATAGTACTTGGGATCGTGAACTTCTCTCTGTCTATCTATCTATCAAACATTTTCGTCATCTGTTGGAAGATAGAGATTTCACCGTATTCACTTTCTTTATTTAATACGGAAAATGATAAGGATTCACCTAGAGAGATAAGTCTTTTAGATTATATTTCAAATTTTTCAACGGACATTTGTCATATTTCTGGAAAGGAGAACATTGTCGCTGACGCACTTTCACGTGTCAAACACTAAATTCCGAGTACATTTAGCAGGAACGACTAATGGACATCGCAATGAAACAAATTTCGGAAAATGTCTCTTACATTGACAGAATTTCTTATTCCTTTCAGCAATGATAAAATTTACTTCGATAATGGAAAAAAAAAATTCCCCGTCCGTACGTGTCTCCCGCATATCGCAAAAGAATTTTCACAGCATTTCGCATGCTGGAAAACGAGCATCCCTAAAACTCATTACAGGCCATCTATGAACAAGGGTATTCGCACCTGGATCCAAAAATATATACAGTTATCTCCCGTTAATTCCCATTATCTCCTGTTGGTGCCATGTGTTCTCAAAGACACATGGCATAGTGGATAAAGGCGTTAGTTAGTTCCAGTGACTGGACCAAAATGAGTGTGAGTTCAATATCCGGTTAAGGTAGTGGAGAACTTTCAGAGGGAACTTAACAGGAGATAACTGAAAACTGACATCCATTAAACATGGCATGTGGAACTAGAACAGTCTACCCCAGTGAGCGAAATAAAGGGTTCAGTTCGACATTCCAACTACCTGAAGAAGGCCGGAGCCTGCAACGGCCGAAACGTTGTAATAAATGTGGCAACAAAAATGAGGACAGTAGTCGGAATTATGTAAATAGTGTACATAATACCTCATCTCAGAAATATATACAGATACAAAAAGAGCACTTGTATATAAAGTCAGAAATAATTGAAATTCCTAGGCCGAGTTATGATTAAAGAAGTCATGGAAAATTTCACATACAAGAGGGACAACAGGAAACAACGAGAACCTACCGAAAAAGCATCTAATAAGGCAGAAGACGAAATAATAATAATAATAATAATAATAATAATAATAATAATAATAATGGCAAAAAGAGCTACAAAGGATATAAAGTTGTGGAGAGCCTTGAGCGCCGACGCCCTGAAGAGACACGGCACAGCAAATTAAGTCTTGTCGGACATTTTATACATCTACCGAAATTAGTCAAAGATAATGCAACTTTTAGCTTTCATCTCATCTCTATCAATAAGCGTATGTAAATAGCAATGGATATTAATCGAATTGCATCAACAATATCCTAAACTCACTCGCAACACCCTCCTTCACGGCGAGATAACCGAGTCTGTGTTCGTGTGAGGAGGTGTGAACGGTAATGTCGTGAACAGAAGTGTGTTTAGGGTGAGTGACAATTTGAGCGGGGATAAGAAAGTATGTGAGAGACAGATTTAACTTATTCAATCCTAATATAAGTTAGTACGCTGAAAAAATGATAAACACTCCTCCAAGAACATCTTTTATTCAATATTCTCTCGGTAAAGAATTAGGATCAATAATATGAATATTGTCAGTAATACACATACACACACACACCCACCCACACACACACATATATATATATATACATATATTTATATATATATATATATATATATATATATATACGAATGTAATGGAAACGAAAATGATATAAAAAATTCTAACGTTTACAGCATTATTTAAGATATCTCCCTAACTGTAGTAGAGCAAATTTTTTTTTTTTTCATATAGACAAAAACAATTTACTCATTACAAACATGGAGGATGCATCTTTGTGGATGTGTTTGAAAATGGAAAAAAGGAAGTGCAGTTTCACATGCGGCTTGCTTCAAAACAGAATTGTTTATAACCATTTTTATTCTCACCAGTCGAAGTGCAATTAAATGCACTGAAACGAAGTTTCATCTTTGTAGGGAGTAAATTATTTTTGTTCATATGATATATATATATATATATATATATATATATATATATGTGTGTGTGTGTGTGTGTGTGTGTGTGTGTGTGTGTCTAGACAACAAATTCATTTTTAGGCATGTCTAAAAAATGACAAATATATTTACTTTTTTTTTTATAACAATCCTTTCATATTCACAAATATTCTTCTGTATATTACAATTGAATGAGGCAAAAATGCACTGTACTAGTGAGAATAAAATAAATGTGATTGATTAAAACACGCACATATATATCTATGTGTGTGTGTATGTATGTATGTATGTATGTATGTATGTATATGGGATTAATACAAATATCGAGAGTGCCACTTGACTTTTACTATATATGGACACGGAATGGTTTGCAAACTTGTCTTGCTTGAACAATTACGACTGCGTAGTGAGTTCATTCCTCACTGGGTGCCCCTTATTTTTGGCCTTGTGCCACATCCAAGCTACGCTTGGAAAATCGATATATAGACACGGAAAGTGATATCTCACCCAAAGTGTTATCCATAACATTGGTTTAACAGTATGTTGCTGCTGTTTTACTAAGAGTCAACAGCGTAAATTCCATTAAGGCTGTTCTTGATAAAATCTAGAACAAACATTGGCTGTAAGGTAGGAATTATTATGGAGAATAACAAATTAAAAGAAATTTGCACGTCACTGGATGTACACTTCATCAAAATGAAGTTCTATTTAGAGCTGTTTTAAGTATATTGATTGAATTAGAAGACGCTCTACTATGTTATACTGTGCAGTAGTTTTAATGTGATTCTCGGTAAACAATTTAAATTTAAAACATTTTGTCTTATAATTTGTACCCAGCTGTATTACGGTGTTATATACATTTTTAATTTTTTTTGTTTTTATTAATTATAATCTAACAAATTGTGTAAGATCTTATTCATTGATTAACCTTGAATACAGTAAAAAAAAATGCATATTTTGCTTCTGGTGATTCATAATTACAGTTCTGAGTTGAAAATATTTCCCATTCAATGATTATAATGCGAAAAAATCAACTTTATTTAGATTTATTCTTGAAATAGTAACATTTTGAAGTCAGTTTGTAAGCAAAACCTACGGAAATTAAGTATTTCTATACATTTTTCAGGCGATCTTTAAACCGAAATGCTCGAAAAATTGATAAAAGCTCGATTAACAATTTGTGCTATCAATATATATAATCTCAAACCATAGAATTTACAATGACTGCAATTTTGATTTTCTAAAAAGATTAAGAAATCAACCTAAAGAATTGCACATACGGTGCCACAGATTATCCAAATCAACATTCTCAGGTTTTGAATACTGTTCCAAGACAAAAGAGTTTTTTTTCTGGGAGAAAACAGCTGCTAAGCACCAATAAAACAATAAAAATCGAAATAACTGCCGAATTTTAAAACGTAGGTTAAGTCAAGATTATTTATGCTTTAACGAAATATTTTGATATTCTTGCGGAAAATGTAGGTTATCTGGTAGAAATGATACTGCTAGCTTCTCTTATGTACCATGTGATTTTAAATCCAGGGGGAACATGGTTCCCCAGCTCATACACTCTTTTCTTGGTTTGAAATATCTTTGACCCTTAAGAATGTCTCTTCTACCATATCCAATGAGTACGAAATCCTCCAGCTCGTCTTCTCACTTAAGCTTTCCTGAAAAATTTCAACTGTAGCATTCTTATTGGAATATATATTGCCTTATAATTCGTATTGTTAAAACTTTGCCGCTGCTCTTATGTTTTATCGATAGTATCTGAATATATACTGAGGGCAAGAATTACTACAAGGTTTTATTAGCGGTCGGCACAATCTTTATAACCTATGAATATAGAAGTGTGTTGATGGCAGATAGAGAAAAGAAAAGGCAAGAGCTCCTGGACAGGGTTAGTAAAGTAAAGCGAGAAAAATGGAAAAGTGTGAAAAGACGGAAATATGGTTGTCAGGAAAATAGACAGCACAAAGTGCAGGAGACTAATGGATGGTGTCAAAATAAAACAAATACTGAAGTTGAAATACAATGGGAAGTGTTTTAAAAAATGATGAAAAATATGACAACGAAATACGGTGATGCGCTGGAAGAGCAAATGATAACGTCAAAACATCAAATAAGTTTCCAAGAAACGGGAAAATTTCGGAAGTAACAAAGAAATGAGTACAGAACTGCTACGTAAAATCTGTTCTCTTGTATGACAGTGAATATTGAAAAATATCCTTTTATATGAAAAGAGAACTGGGGTAAAATTGAAATGCTTACAGAATCATGGTGAGAATACCGTGGATAATATATTTAATCAATGAGGGAGTTTTACATAAAGTGCAATTTTGATTTTTCTAAAGAGATTAAGAAATCAATCTAAACAAGCGCACATACGGTGTCACAGATTTCCCAAATCAACACTCTCAGATTTTGAATACAGAGTCGTCATACTTCTAGATTAGCAAAATATGTGTTGCTATTTACCCTCAGCCACGGGAGGAGACATGGATTGACATTTTCCCCAAGGGATTTGCACGGAAGGGAATATAACGAATTCCATGGAATTCGAACTAAGATCTTCGATTTATTGATCTCAGATAAAATGATTTCATAAAGAAGGAAACTGTATGGAAAAATAAATATTTTTTCTTTTGATTTAAATAATTTAGACTCTAAACACAATTATCTATGTATTTTGGGGCACGCGCGTATATACCGTATTTATCTGTTTGGTGTATATGATTTTGTTTTTTTGTTGTTTTTTTTTTTTGAGGGTGCACATGCATTTTCAGAAAAAGAATGTTATTTCATAACAGTGCCGTATATATTAACCATACACATTTATATATGTGTGAGAGAGAGAGAGTGTATTATCGTCAGATTTCTGCTCCTCCCTTATTTTTTGAATAGATGTATAGGTTTCTCCATTATTTCCTGTTTAAGACAGGGTTTCTGTTTCGTTATGAAGTAATCTCATTCTCTTTTACTCCCAGTACGTCTGATGTCATTATCGGCTTATTTCGGGTGAAATGATGTCTCCTCCGGTGGCTGAGGGTAAATAGCAACACATATTTTGCTAGTCTAGAAGTATGACGACTCTGTATAAGTATGTTTTAAATAATAACGCTTAATATACGTAAATAATGATCTGTACACAAAATGTACGTAGAATTTATCCTTATCTGTACACAATATTCCATGAGGTAATGCATGCTTGTGAGTATCCAAACGCGCGACGTGGATGTACCACTGTGATAAAACGAAAGAGCATATGGAAATGGGAAAGAGATTGCTACATCAATTCATTATAAAATTACAAGCACCCGTTTAATTTTATATATATATATATATATATATATATATATATATATATATATATATATATATATATATATATATATATATATATATATATATATATATATATATATTCTGAGATGAGGTATTATGTACAATATTTACATTATTCGTACTATTGTCCTCCTCTTTGTCGACATATTTATTACAACGTTTCGGCCGTTGTGCGTTCAGGCCTTATTCAGGTGGTTGGAATGTCGAACTGAACCCTGTATTTCGCTCGCTGGGGTAGACTGTTCTAGTTCCACATGCCATGTCTAATGGATGTCAGGTATTAGTTATCTCCTGTTAATTCCCCTTTCAAAATTCTCCACCGCCTTTATCAAGTATTGAACTCACTCTCTTTAGGTCCTGTCCCTGGATCTAACTTATGCCTTTATCCACTGTGCCATGTGTCCTTGAGTGGCAGGACCCAAAGTGTGTGAGTTCAATACCTGGTTAAGGCGGTGGAGAACGTAGAGAGGGGAATTTGGGGCAATCCATTCTGACCGTTATTGTAGCAGGACTGGCTTGTTTATTTATTTATTTATTCGGGTTAATTCATATTACTTGTTTTTCATTTTAATTTTTTATTTTTGGTTTTCGATGTTTTATTAAATTAGTAAAGAATATTTAAATGACTTATTTAATAATTTAAATACGCTCTATCTCTGATAGCACTTTTTTCCCATAAATATAATACACTTAAAACTATATCGCTTCATATATATATATATATATATATATATATATATGGGAGAGTATATTGTGCGTATTTTGTTTGTATAGGGATATTTCATTTGTAAAATTATATACAGTGTAACCCGGATATAAGAGAAACCCTGACATAAGAGAGATTTTATCTGGTCCCAAATTAAAGCCATACTTACCTAAACAAAATAGACCAAACCCGCATATAAGAGAAACCCGGATATAACTTCTTCTCCGGTCAAGACAACTCTCTTATATCCGGGTTACACTGTATTATATATGTGCCTATAAATGAATGAGTAAGCTTTGGGTTGTTAGCAAAAGCATCTTTAAGAATGTCTAGTCATGGTGAATGCCTTACTCAAATAGTCGGCAAAACAGGCTTTGTTTATATGGCTCTTTGTACTAATTGAAAAATAGAGTAGTATTGACTTTGGCAAATATTCTCTATACCATATTCAATTTTATACAAGACTCTCTTTATAGGAATAATAATGAAGCAACCAATCACAATAGAGCATTAAATATCATTTTCAGGAAACAATTTTCTAATCTAGGTCAATAGTAGCCAAGAAGAAAATTGCTGCTGGGATAAATCACAGGTTTTTGAGTAAATCTAGCATACGTATTAATATATGCCCTATATTAATTAATCATCATATTGATGGATTAATACGTTTTTACGGCTTATCAACTCATTGAAGGTTATTTAAAGCCAGAAAATAATAATTGCTTGATACAAGACTTACTAATAAGTCGGTTATTTGCGCGCAACTGATTACAAAGAAACCAATTGGAATTGGAACACGTCTCTTTGATTTATAACTCTGAGGCATTATTCATTACACCATCCACACACCCAAGCTTACAGCACCTGTTGTTTCCAAGCAGACACGCATCTGAAAAATGTTGATGTTGATTAACGTCGGTGATCGTATGGGAAGCGGTGTTTCAACCTGATGTAAAGGTTAAACGTGATAAAAACAGGAAGATGGACATGAACTGAGAAACGTAAAGATGTGTTGCCATGTAATGATAAATTATCCTTCTATCTATCTATCTATCTATCTATCTATCTATCTATATATGTTTTCCCCTTGCGAAGGATTGTTAATTAATTTGAAAATTTTAAACCATTTATTTTACATTCAGCGTCATCACTTGATAAGACACCGAGGGTGTTTAAACAAAATGGCTATTTTTGTAGTGATTTTATAACATATTTATGTTATAATTTTTTTTTAAATAAATAATTATATATATATATATATATATATATATATATATATATATATATATATATATATATATATATATATATATCTTTTACGTCTTCCCAGAAAGTCTGTAGAAATTCTCATGCATACAATCTTAATAATTACTCAGTAGATATAAACAGTTTTTTTTCTTCTATCTCAATATGCCGTTGTGGTAAGAACTATTGAACCTCCCCTTCGATAATTAAAATTCAAGCTGTAATACATTTTTACCATATATATAATACCTTTATATGGAAACTTCGTGTGTATTTTTCTAACATGATGAAATATTGTGTTTTAAAGTATGTGCAGTGATGCCGACAAAAATCTTTCTTATTGTCAAACAATATTATAAAATATTACCAAAACCATTTAACATAGGACAACATTACTTGCCTTCTTCTTTTCAATAATAAATTCTTGATTATTGCCTTTAATCTTTTTTGATAGTTCCTTATCATAACGCTACACAGACTGATAGATATTCTGCACCATCTTTTCCGACAATAGCTTCTTGTTACTCCAAATCTCAAATAGTTCTTTCGCTTACATTTTTCTTCAAATGTGCCCATACATTTTCTATAGAAAAATGATGCAGAAATCATCCCCAGAACAGAATTCTTCCTCCACCGTGATTAAATATAGGAAGGGTATTTTTTTTTTTTTGGTTTGTGAGCTTCATTCCCTTTCCTACATATATAAAGGGAGTTCATGTCACCAAATAAGTCTAGTTTTGTTTCATCTGAGCATAAAACAGAGTTCCATTACTTACTCTCATGTTCTAGATGGCTTCTAGCATAAACTAATCGGCATATTAAGTGTTTAGTCTTAAGCAAGGAAGTTTACCTTGGGCGACAAGCTCGAAGACCCGATCGATGAAAGCACTGTAGTGACTGTCTTCGCCGATACATTCAACCAATTTTTACATCATTGAAAATATCATTTACCGTTAAGTGACGATTCTTCAAGACATCTCTAATTTTTTTTCCTTTCCATTCTCTCAGAAATAAAACGTTTTCTGCCATTATTTAATTTCTTCTCAATACAACGAGTCTCGTTGTAATTCTGTATAATGCTACGAATTGTCGATCTAGGAACATTTAGACACTTGGAAAGTGTTGCATATCAATCACCTCCTTTGTACGCATCAACTGTCTTCATTCGGAGCTTCCTTGTTAAGTTCAGCCGTCTTCGCCATGGTTGCAGATCGAATAACTTATTGTGGTACGTGGCACTCATATATTACCTTATTCATTACTTTTTAAAATTTTATAAAATCACTCCAATACTATTTCATTTTCAAATGATATTTTGAATAAACATCAAATAAGAAAAAATATTCAATTACCTCAGAGAAAATTTGTATGTCATATTTCTCATACGTTGTGGGGAACTCATCTTGGTCTGCATCGGTTTTTAGAAAAAAAAAAACTATAACTATTAATTTAATAGAAAGAAAGGTATAAAAATCTCACGAATTATTAAAAATTAAACACGGAATGAAGTATTTATGAAAAATTCAGTAAGTATTTGCAAGTATTCGCATTTCTTTAGAAAATATGCAAATATTCAGTGGCGGCAACTAATTCTGTCTATGAGTTCATGTGTGCATGTGTGTGCGAGTGTGTGTGTGTGTGTGTGTATGTGTCTGTGTGTGAGTATACGCATGCGTGTTCGTGCGTTTGTGAAAATTCAATTAATTTATCTAAAGTCCGTAATCAATTAAGATGCCCTGAACATTTATGAACGTATTGATTATTGTTGGGTGTTTTTGACATCAATTAGAAATGAAACAATCTCGTTTCTGTATGATATTGCTTCAGCTCGGCCGACCAGAAACCACAATAATCTCATATTACCAAAATCGTGTTGTTAGCAGAATGAATTGATAGAAAACATTTCCAGAAATCTTATTGTTCATAAGGGATATCCTTAAACATCGAAAATATATATGACAGTCTTCGGCCTACACGATAACTTGCCTCTTCCCATTATATAGGGTGTTGAAATAAAATCCGACACTTGACAAAAAGAAAACGAAATAGGCAATAAAAACAAAAGATTATATGCAGAGATCCAACAGTTTATTTAGCAACAGTTAGAGTTACATAGTACATTATTTTTTCTTGAGATGGTCGTTCAAGCCGGCGGTGGTTACATTGAAAAATAATGTAGTATGTAACTCTAACTGTTGCTAATTAAACTGTCGGGTCTCTGCATATACAACTTTTGTTTTTATTGCCAATTTCGTTTACTTTTTGTCAAGCGTCGGATTTTGTTGCAACACCCTGTATACCTCTCCGATTTATTTCATTGTAATTTATGAATATACTCTTAACCGGAAGCAATGGTGCCACGTCTATAAATGATCGATGCCAAGAACAACAAGTACGCCCTCAACACGCCGCTATGGACATGGCCGCCAAAGCGTGTGACTCATTTCGCGCCCGCTTTGAGATGGTCGTCGCCCCCAGCGGCGGTTACATTGAAAAATAATGTAGTATTTAACTATAACTGTTGCTAAATAAACTGTCGGGTCTCTGGATATACATCTTTTGTTTTTATTGCCTATTTCGTTTTCTTTTTGTCCAGTGTCGGATTTTGTGGCAACACCCTGTACAATTAGTAACGGATATGAGGTGTGGTGTAATAGAGAGACCAGTTCGAATTCCAGACCGATTCAGTACATTTCCTTACGTGCAAATAAACTAGGGAATGATATGTATCCATCTCTTCTCCTACCAGATATGGGTTGATTAGCAAGACAGACTGTATCCTATAGCCTATCCTCTTCCAGAATCAAACGGCACCCTACTGCGAAAAATCTTCTGATTGACTGACTGAGCAGTAACCTATTAATATCCAAGTTAAAATCCAGCAAAACATGATCTGGGAGAGATAGCAAAAAGACAAAAGTTATTAAGATCTACAATGCACAGAAAATAAAGGCGAGGCATGATCACCAAATTCATGAAGAACGTGGCACACAGAAGAAGAAGACGAAGACGAATAAGAAGAAGAAACAGAAGAAAAAGAAGAAACAGAAGAAACAAAAGAAGAAAAAGAAGAAGAAGAAGAAACAGAAGAAGAAAAAGAAGAAGAAACAGAAGAAACAGAAGAAAAAGAAGAAGAAGAAGAAACAGAAAAAGAAGAAACAGAAGAAGAAGAAGAAACAGAAGAAGAAGAAGAAGAAGAAACAGAAGAAGAAGAAACAGAAGAAGAAGAAACAGAAGAAGAAGAAACAGAAGAAAAAGAAGTAGAAGAAGAAGAAGAATAAGAAACAGAAGAAGAAGAAGAAACAACAGAAGAAACAGAAGAAGAAGAAGAAGAAGAAGAAACAGAAGAATAAGAAACAGAAGAAGACGAAGAAACAGAAGAAGAAGAAGAAGAAGAAACATAAGAAGAAGAAGAAACAGAAGAAACAAAAGAAGAAGAAGAAACAGAAGAAACAGAATAAAAAAAGGAAAAGAAGAAGAAGAAGAATAAACAGATGAAGAATAAACAGAAGAAGAAGAAGTAGGAACAGAAGAAGAAGAAGAAGAAACTGAAGAAACAGAAGAAACAAAAGAAGAAAAAGAGGAAGAAGAAGAAACAGAAGAAGAAGAAACAGAAGAAGAAGAAAAAGAAACAGAAGAAGAAGAAGGAACAGAAGAAACAAAAGAAGAAACAGAAGAAGAAGAAGAAGAAACCGAAGAAGAAGAAGAAGAATAAACAGAAGAAACAAAAGAAGAAAAAGAAGAAGAAGAATAAACAGAAGAAGAAGAAGAAGAAACAGAAGAAGAAGAAAAAGAAACAAAAGAAGAAGAAGAAGAAGAAGAAGAAACAGAAGAAACAGAAGAAGAAGAAACAGAAGAAGAAGAAACAGAAACAGAAGAAGAAGAAACAGAAGAAGAAGAAGAAACCGAAGAAGAAGAAGAAACAGAAGAAACAAAAGAAGAAAAAGAAGAAGAAGAATAAACAGAAGAAGAAGAATCAGAAGAAGAAGAAGAAACAGAAGAAACAGAAGAAGAAACAGAAGAAGAAGAAGAAGAAGAAGAAGAAACAGAAGAAGAAGAAGAAACAGAAGAAGAAGAAGAAACAGATGAAGAATAAACAGAAGAAGAAGAAGAAGAAACAGAAGAAGAAGAAGAAGAAACAGAAGAAACAGAAGAAGAAAAAACAGAAGAAGAAGAAGAAGATGAAGAAGAAACAGAAGAAACAGAAGAAGAAACAGAAGAAGAAGAATAAGAAGAAACAGAAGAAACAGAAGAAGAAGAAGAAGCAGAAGAAACAGAAGAATAAGAAGAAAAAGAAGACGAAGAAGAAGAAACAGAAAAAGAAGAAACAGAAGAAGAAGAAGAAATAGAAGAAACAGAAGAAGAAGAATCAGAAGAAGAAGAAGAAAAAAAACAGAAGAAACAGAAGAAGAAACAGAAGAAGAAGAAGAAGAAGCAACAGAAGAAGAAGAAGAAACAGAAGAAGAAGAAGAAACAGAAGAAGAAGAAGAAGAAGAAACAGAAGAAGAAGAAGAAACAGAAGAAGAAGAAACAGAAGAAGTAGAAGAAACAGAAGAAACAGAAGAAGAAGAAGAAGAAGAAACAGAAGAAGAAGAAACAGAAGAAGAAGAAGAAACTGAAGAAGAAGAAGAAACCGAAGAAGAAGAAGAAGAAACAGAAGAAACAAAAGAAGAAGAAGAAACAGAAGAAGAAGCAGAAATAGAAGAAGAAGAAGAAGAAACAGAAGAAGAAGAAGAAACAGAAGAAGAAGAAGAAACAGAAGAAGAAATAGAAGAAGATGAAGAAGAAACAGAAGAAACAGAAGAAACAGAAGAAGAAGAATAAACAGAAGAAGAAGAAGAAACAGAAGAAGAAACAGAAGAAGAAGAAGAAGCAGAAGAAACAGAAGAAACAGAAGAAGAAGAAGAAACAGAAGAAGAAACAGAAGAAGAAGAAGAAGAAACAGAAGAAACAGAAGAAGAAGAATAAACAGAAGAAGAAGAAGAAGAAACAGAAGAAGAAACAGAAGAAGAAGAAGAAGAAGCAGAAGAAACAGAAGAATAAGAAGAAAAAGAAGACGAAGAAGAAGAAACAGAAAAAGAAGAAACAGAAGAAGAAACAGAAGAAACAGAAGAAGAAGAATAAGAAGAAGAAGAAGAAGAAACAGAAGAAACAGAAGAAGAAACAGAAGAAGAAACAGAAGAAAAAGAAGAAGAAGAATAAACAGAAGAAGAAGAAGAAGAAACAGAAGAAGAAGAAGAAACAGAAGAAGAAGAAGAAGAAGAAACAGAAGAAACAGAAAAAGAAGAAGAAGAAGAAACAGAAGAAGAAGAAACAGAAGAAGAAGAAGAAGAAGAAACAGAAGAAGAAGAAACAGAAGAAGAAGAAGAAACAGAAGAAAAAGAAGTAGAAGAAGAAGAAGAAGAAACAGAAGAAGAAGAAGAATAAGAAACAGAAGAAGAAGAAGAAGAAACAGAAGAAGAAGAAGAAGAATAAACAGAAGAAGACGAAGAAACAGAAGAAGAAGAAGAAACAGAAGAAGAAGAAACAGAAGAAGAAGAAAAAAACAGAAGAAGAAGAAGAAACAGAAGATGAAGAAGAAGAAGAAGAAGAAGAAGAAGTAAGTATGTAAACAGTAATGAATAAAAAAAAAACTTAAATTGTTCACAGTTCGCCAGTTTTAGCTAGTCTTAAAATCGTTACTATTTCCTCCACTTTGACTATATGTTCCGGTTTTCATGGTTTTTTTTTGCATTATCAATAGAGTATTAGACATAGTCCTGTTTTATTATAAGCATAGAACGAGAAACTGATAGCTATTCGTGTTCATCGAACATGATATAAATTAACTTTATATATAGCAACAAAGATCTACAACCTTCTAATTGGTTAATATAAAAAAAATCCAAAACGTTATTAGCAGATTTGTTTTAATGTTATGTCCTGAATGTTTCTCGTTGTTAAAAAATCCAATCAATGTCTATGTATAACTTACTTGGGTCAAGAAAAAGGATAACAATGCATTCGTTTGTACTTATCTATTTTATTCTTCGAAAAAATAAAACATATTTACATTACATTCAATTATAGATATACCATTATTTGCACTGACTGGTCTTATCACTGGTTACGTAAACTTTCGACAGCTTTTGAGTAATGTTCTGCAGGAAAAAAGACTTTTTGGGGACACTTGAAATTACTTTTTCATTGGCGCAAAATATTCTTTAGAGAAAATTATCTAACAGGATATAGGCCTAATGGATAAAAGCGTTGATTTGTGAACTTAGTGATATATTAATTGTGAGTTCAATCCCTAGGCTGGGCAGTGTGTACTTGAATTCAGTGGAAAGAGAGCGAGCAATAATTGAGCAACATAAAATATAAGAACTTGACGAGATATCCAAAGATATAAGCAGTCGAACGATAAGAATCTACCATGTAGCTATAAAAAGTCCTCCACTTCAGAATATCTTGTAGGTTATCTGGAGCGATATAATCCAGATGAAGGCGGGACGGCACAGCGACTGAAACGTTATGATAACAACAACAAAATGAAGACAATAGCGCATAATAACTCCTCGTACTTGAATTTCAGACAGGAAAAAAGTGTTCTCCATTTTGTAGCAATCGAGAAAAATAATAATCAGTTAACGCTAAGTCCTGTAAATATGGCGGATGTGTAGAACAGGTCAGCTGAGTTCCAACGTTTTCTTGTATTATTCTTGCTTTATGTCGCTTGAAATTTTCATATATATATATATATATATATATATATATATATATATATATATATATATATATATGTACAGTGACACGCATAAGTATTGGATACATGTTATTTTCTGTTATAACTCTAGTTTATGTTCGCCATTTTGCTTGATATTTGGTAAGTAATATCTCGCAAAGTTGTTTTAGTTGTATGTGGAAAGAAAATTAAAAACTCATGGTTGAATTCATTTTTTTTATCAAAGTTCAAAATTACCCTATGCAAAAGTATTGGATACATGACACTTTTTTCAAATTTCCAATCAAAACTTTGTATTTTAAAAGACTTTAAATATTTAAATTTTCGATAGTATTGGAATGTTATTTCTGACCAATCAGAGAACACAATTGTTTACAAGATTGTGCTACTAATCATCTGACTCTTTGATGAGCATTCTGCAATTCAAGGATTAAAAATGGCAAAAACTAAAGAATTATCCAGAGATATGCGAGATAGAATCATTGAACGTCACAAAGGAGGACAAGTTTACCGAAAAATTAGCAAAGAAATGAATCTAGCACTAAATACAGTAGGAAATATCAGAAAGTATAAGAAGTATGGCGACGGTACAGCACACCTTCCAAGAAATGGAAGACCTAGAAAAATAAATGAGAGTACTTCAAGGTGGATCAGCAGAAATGTGCAAAAAAAAAAACCCTTCATTACTCGATCTGAAATTAAAACTGATCTTGAGGGTGCTGGAATTAATGAAATAAGGATACCATTAGCAGAGCTCTATATCGTACAGGCTTTCATTCAAGACCACCAAGAAATGCGCCTTTACTGAAAAACGAACATATCAAAGACCGATTAAAGTTTGTTGAAACTTATGAAAAGAAAGGTATGCAGTTTTGGGAAAAGGTAATTTGGTCGGATGAAACGAAAGTTGAACTATTCGGAAGGAACACAGCGACAAGTGTTTGGCGAAAAAATGGAACTGCCTTCAACAAGCACAATACCATCCCCACAGTTAAGTTTGGGGGTGTTTCTATTATGATATGGGGATGCTTTTCATTCAAGGGCACTGGTGAGTTACAGGTTATCCATGGTAGAATGAATGGTAGCATGTACAGGGAGATTCTAGAGAAGAACCTTCAGAAATCTGTTACTTCTTTAGGACATGGTCGGAATTTCCTGCTTCAACACGACAATGATTCCAAACATACCGCAAAACTTACAAATGAATGGTTTGAAAATAATGGTATTAGTACTCTCAATTGGCCAAGTCAGTCTCCTGACTTGAATCCAATTGAGAATTTGTGGAATACTTTGAAGGTTAATGTTCATAAGCGGAATCCATAAAATATCAAGCAATTAGAGGAGTCATGCAAGGAAGAATGGGGTAAAGTAACGGTGGATCAGTGTGGAAAACTTGTGGCCAACTATCGAAAGCGACTGGAAGCAGTGAAACAGAACAAAATATTAAATTGATGTATCCAATACTTTTGCATAGGGTCATTTTGAACTTTGATAAAAAAAAAATGGATTCAACCATGAGTTTTTAATTTTCCTTCCACATACAACTAAAACAACTTTACGAGATATTACTTACCAAATATCAGGCAAAATGGCGAATATAAACTAGGTTATAACAGAAAATAACATGTATCCAATACTTATGCGTGTCACTATATATATATATATATATATATATATATATATATATATATATATATATATATTAAGCTTCCGTGCATGTTCATATCAGAAGCAGAAAACAATGTTTTTTTTTTGTTTGTTTGGTTTTTTTTTCTGACTGACTGGCAAATGTCGATTTTCGAATAAACTTTTACGGGCGTTTTGCAAATGAGAGAAATGTGAATGTGTATTTAGCGATTGTATTTAATTCAATCGAAACAAAAAAATAACAGAAACAGAAAAATATCGCTAGAAACAAGGAAAAGAGTTGCTTGTTATGTGGCAGAGGAAGACAAATCTGGAGGGAATAGAAATATTGTTTAAAAGAAAGGTGCTGACATTAACATGAAGAGCACTCAATTAACAAAAAAATTCTAAGGTATATGAAAATAAAAGGGACACTTATACACAAAACCAGAAAGAGACAAATGAAAATTCTTTGATATATAATGATAAATGAAAGCCAAGAGAAGTTTATACTCGACGAGTTTGTGTTAATGGATGGCGGAAAGGGGCAACGGCAGGTTTGTTAAAGGGAAAAACGTTGCTCAGTGGTATAAAGTTGTTAATAATTATGGTCACCCATTTCCTGAAAGAAAAGCACACGTAGAATACGAACAGAATAATACTCATTCAATCCTATCAAGAGGATAGTATTACCTTTCTTTTCCAGATTTTTGACCGGTTGTGGAGAATTATCCTTCTCACAACACTAAGATTTTGCAATGAACATTTTCGCATATAACCCAATTTTTATCACCTGTTATGACATTCCCGGACCGATTAGTAAATATGATACATTTCTCATTACATTTGATTCCCAAAGATGAAACTTATTTATGATTAAAACTATTGCATGTATATAACGAAGAAAACGGCGACATACCTCGTCAAACCAAGCGACAGCGCGTAACGTGTATCCTACGACGGAAAATGTGGCAAAAGAGAAAATTACCAGAAAAAAAGGGCACGTATTCTGCATGACATGCTGAAGGTGGAATGTTTCAACAAAAAAAAACAAGTCCGTCGCAGGAGACGCTATAAAAGTATTTTGATATGCAAAAATTGGGTGTCCTCTCCTAGTTGTCTACAAATGGAAAAAAAATGCTTGGTCGATGAAAGCAGTTGGTATTCTCGAATCGGGGGACAAAATTTGTATATTTTGGCTACTGCGTTCGTCGGAGAGTGAGTTATTTTTCTGACTGGTTACGTGTATTGGAATTTGTGAGATAGTACCTTTGAATCGAGTTTTCGGTATTTCTTTCTGCCTCCGATATTCGAGTCTGAACTTACAGTGATTTGTTCTCTGCGCTGTGGAAGCAATCTTCGATAAATATTACCTTTGCTTTCAGAACGCTTACAATGTATCTTGAGCGAATAGGGAATTGCTAAAACAATTATATTTTGCAAGAGTTAGTACAGTGTAACCCGGATATAAGAGAGTTATCGGGACTGGACAAGGCGTCTCTTATATCCGAGTTTCTCTTATATCCGGGTTTGGTCTATTTTATATACATTAACACAGGCTCTAATTTGAGACCAGAGAAAATTTATCTTATATCCGGGTTTATCTTATATCCGGGTCTCTTATATCCGGGTTACACTGTATATAGAAATAGATTAACTGGTTAATGAGGTTTGCTGATACAATCTAGCACAACAATGAAATCAAAGATCTTAAAACAATGTAGTGTAACAGGAAAATGATGTTAACGGACATTCCGAGAATGTTCTTTGTTTTTTTTTTCAGTGTCATTAAAGTAATGCGATAGAAATTACTTAGATGACTGAAGAAGATATTTTATTACGAGTGGTGCTGCTGAAATGCATTTTGAGTACAAAAAAATAAAGTTTTTTTATAGAAAAAAAATGTGTGACGAAGAAAAAAATACAGCAACACTTGCAAGAAAGTGGGTGAAAGAAATAAATTCCGCCAGCAAAGAGAAAAGAAAGAAAAGCGTATAAAAAGAAAAAACTAAGAAGTGACAAAATAGAAGAAAATATATACAGTACATTAATTGATTTGTCTATATTTCTGACATGAGGTATTATGTACACTATTTACATTATTCGGACTATTGTCCTCATCTTTGTTGCCATATTTATTACAAAGTTTCGGCCCTTCAGTATCTGTCTCTATTTCTGAGATGAGGTATTATGTACACTATTTACATTATTCGGAATATTGTCCTCATCTTTGTCGCCATATTTATTACAACGTTTCGGCCTTTCAGTATCTGTCGCTATTTCTGAGATGAGGTATTATGTACATTATTTACATTATTCGGACTATTGTCCTCATCTTTGTTGACATATTTATTACACAGTTTAGGCCCTTCAGTATCTGTCTCTATTTCTGAGATGAGGTATTATGTACATTATTTACATTATTCGGACTATTGTCCTCATCTTTGTTGCCATATTTATTACAAAGTTTCGGCCCTTCAGTATCTGTCTCTATTTCTGAGATGAGGTATTATGTACACTATTTACATTATTCGGAATATTGTCCTCATCTTTGTCGCCATATTTATTACAACGTTTCGGCCTTTCAGTATCTGTCGCTATTTCTGAGATGAGGTATTATGTACATTATTTACATTATTCGGACTATTGTCCTCATCTTTGTTGCCATATTTATTACAACGTTTCGGCCATTCAGTATCTGTCTATATTTCTGAGATGAGGTATTATGTACATTATTTACATCATTCGGACTATTGTCCCCATCTTTGTCGCCATATTTATTACAACGTTTCGGCCGTTGTACGCTCCGGCCTTCTTCAGGTGGTTGGAATGTTGAACTGGACCCTTTATTTCGCTCACTGGGGTAGACTGATCTAGTTCCACGTGCCATGTCTAATGGATGTCAGTTATCAATTATCTCCTGTTAATTCCCCTCTCCAAGTTCTCTGGGTATTGAACTCACACTCTTTGGGTCCTGACAATAGGTCTAACTAACGCCTTTATCCACTGTGCCATGTGTCCTTGAGGACATCTTTGTATGAATTTTTGGGTATTATCAGTTCGACATTCCAACTATCTGAAGAATGCCGGAGCGTACAACGGACGCACTCTTGTAATAAATATGAGGACAATAGTCCGAAAAATGTAAATAATTGACTGATTTGTTTTCTTTGGCTTATCAACCATTTGCAGGTTATTTAAAGCCAGAAAGTATATTTAGATTTTTAAAAATTTATTAGGGGAAGATAATAGTCGTTTAGTTATAAAAGTCTTATTAAGTAAGCCATGTCTGGAGTGGAATAAGTGGATTGATACCTTCCCAAGTGTATTTACGTAGCAGTCATTATAACGAACGCAACGGGAATTTGAACTCGGCTTACTGATTTTCAAAGTCTGAGCCATTATTCATTACACCACCCGCACATCCAAGCTTACAACACCTAATATTATGAAGCGGTCACCTATCTCAGTACCGACTAAGCTTGACGTTGCCTAACTTCAGTGATTTTACGAGAAGCAGTGTTTCTACGTGATATTGGCGAAAGCCTATAGAGTTCAAAGCCGAGAGAAAATTATAAATGATGTGATTACGCTTGCTAACAAGAGAGAGATAGAGAGTGAAATGAAAGTCATATGTCAGAGAGAGAGAGAAAAGCAAATTTTACCTTAGCTCACTCCTTTTATCGTCTGTTGCGACTGGATTCAAAGAACCTTGTTGCATTCTATTGTCTGATGGCTTGTCTTCACGGCAGATAGCATCAACATATAAAACTTTTTTTTCCAACTCGTAAATACATTATCTCTTTGACGTTCCCAGTATAAATGATATAATATTCCTCAGTGTGAGAACAATTCCTCTATAAATTTCTTCTATTTGCGATCATACACTTCTTGAGACATTCATTTGCCGTCTACTTTCTGAAAAAAGAATAAAAACGTAAATATTTCTATGCGCACACGTTTGTGTGTATCCGCGTGTGCTTGTAAAATATTAGGTTGGTGCAAAAATAGTGACGTAATAATGTCGTTTTTGACGTTAAAAAATACGTCAAAAAACGACATTGTTACGTCATTATTTTTGCACCAACCTAATACAAAAGATAGATTTCTATGTACATATAGATATTATTTACCCTTGCTTTGTTGTGAAGCGCGCGCTAAATAAAGGAAGCTAAATTAAATTACACTAATCTGTCATTTGGGAATTTTCTGCCTGAATTTATATGCATATATCAAATACATAGAGGATATCTATATTAATGCGTCGGTATGCGTATCGCACGTTGAAAGATGTGCATATAGATCTATACACGTAGAAAGATATTTTCCGTGCCGGATTTTCAAAAATATTATATCTAGTGATTAACTAATATTATCTTAGTTTATCGCATAATCAGAAAAGTGCATTTAGCCATTAGAATCAATCGACTTATAAGAACAGAGACAAGTTTGTCCATGTTCGAGTAACGTCAGGTGATGGAGGCAATAAATAAAATTCAGTAGAAACACCTAGATGTAAGAAATGTTATATACATGAGATTCGCCATTTATTGAACGACCATTTAGCATTACTGGGGCTTGAGATTTATCAAATATTCATCACAAACGGTTTTTCAAGAAAATAGAATTCTCAAGTTCATAGTTATCGCTTTTTCGAATTCGAATTGGAAATTCATCCATATCTTTCTGTTAGGGCAATATTTATATTTACACTATATATATATATATATATATATATATATATATATATATATATATATATATATATATATATATATTATATTTACAATAGTTACATTTGTCAATCGTTTTTGTTGATGCTATTGTTGTAAGTCATCAGTTATTTTTTTATTTTTATTTGGTAATTCTCTTAGTGACTTTATAGCAGGTCTGATCTTCTTTGAGTAATTATCTTGCTTATGAGATTTTATTCCTTTAAAGATTTTCAGACATAAATCTGAGAAAACGGTTTTATTTGATGACGGTTGGACATCCGATTCTAGACATAATGAGTTTTTTCTTAAACCACTAAGATATAAAAAAAAAACAATCTCATCACTTAATATCGGAAAGAAAATAGCCTTTTTCGGACAATGGCGCAGAAGTGCGCGTCAAAATACTACGTTTAGGTTTTAGACACATGTTTAAGAATATCTAGCACTCATAAAACTATCCCTTTACAAGATCGTTATAATTATTTCAAGTTCCTTCAAATGCAGAATACTTACTCTTTTTCGAGAAGAAAAAAAAACAAAACAAAAAAACAAACATATATCCTCATCTATAGAATGTAGGATTAGCAACAACTCATCTGACAAAGATGTTTTTGATAAATACAGCAGTGTTTATAATACTGCTTTAAAATCGCATGCCTGGCGTGAAATATCCACCATTTCCAAGATAACAGCAAGAAATTCCATGGCGTCAGTTCGGGTTTTGCAAAAAAATCTGCATGGGATTTGACTAATTATGGCTTTTTTTAATTATCAATGCGAAGATTATACGTTACACACGACTGTTGAATTATAGAATCTTGCTATGAGTCACTCAATATGAGAATACATTCTAGAATCACCTCATATATATATATATATATATATATATATATATATATATATATATATATATATATATATATATACATATATATATATATCAAAGTATAGGATTGGTGTATACGGAATAAATTCCAATAAGCAACGAATACTATTCTTAAAAGAGTGCTCAATACAGAGTAGAGCAGATATAATTATTAATTTAAAAAAAATTATAAGATAAATATGTTATAAAATCACTACAAAAATAGCCATTTTGTTTCAACACAACAAAATGGCTATTTTTGTAGTGATTTTATAACATATTTATGTTATTATATTCGAATAAATAATTTTATATATTTCCCCATTTTTATATAAATTTCCCCATATATATATATATATATATATATATATATATATATATATATATATATATACATATATGGAGAAATTTATGACAAAGTGGTGGAAAAGTTTACTTGTGACGCTTTTCGTCCTTCAGGACTTCTTCAGACTAATTTTGTTCGTAGGATGTTTGAAGGAATAATAATTTTGATTATTTTTATTTTCCTTTCCATCACATTTGTACGTAGGCATTCCACATCGTGATATTAGAAGAATTACCAGGAATGGTAAAATACATAATTATTAGTCCTACAAACATCCAACCAACAAAATATTTACGGTGACGTTGGGATTAATCCGCTCGGTAGACATTTACTTTTTCCACTTTGTCATAAGATTTCCCTATTCTGTTCATGATATATAAAAATGTATATCGTTATCGCATATATATGTGTGTCTGCGTGTGTATGTGTTGTATGTGTGTGTAAATATTCTCAGATAGAATGTATCTGTAGAAGAGATAACATGAATAAAAGAGGCAAGAGGAAAAACAGGAAATTTATCAAGACATTATAGTTTTACTTCTTGTGTCCTTTTATTCACACACACACACATACATGCACACACGCACATATATACATATATATATATATATATATATATATATATATATATATATATATGTGTGTGTGTGTGTGTGTGTGAATAAAGAGACACAAGAGGAAAAAACTACACTGCCTTAATATATATATTGAGGTAAAATGAGAACTCTGTACGTAACATTTAATTTAAAGCAGTACTCAATACAGAGTAGAGCTAATTTTGTTTTTTTGGATATTAAAACAAAAACGTTAAAAATTGCTACACAATTGCACTTCCGTTTTGACACTAGAAATGTGTCTCTTCGTGCGATGTCAAACTACTGGCGAGTGAAGGATTAATTTAATTTCAAACGCAAAATACTTCTTTGGCCGAGAGAAAAAAAAAACAGAATAAAACTAGACTTATGAGCTTTACCGTGATTAATCAATCGATTATGACGTACGCTAAATACAAACTCAAAAAAAAAAAATTAATATAGTTCATGACAAGAAGTTTTCTGCAAATAAATATGAGACAATTTCCTTATAGGCATATACAGGTTGCTATCATCTTTTATAATACGTATCGAAGTCTGAAGTTCAACTTTCCTAATAAGTAAAAGCGAAAGAGGTAGGGAGGTAATATATGACAATTTTATCCAGTTATATGCTTGTTCAGCTTCTTACAAAAACTTTTGTAGTTGATAAATAAAAGACCTCCTTAAGAAATTCGTAGATAAGTTAACTGTTTCTAAAAAAAAAAAAAAAAAAAAAAAAAAAAAAACAGGTAAAAACAGAACTTCTTTGACAAGTTAATATGCAACTGTTAAATAAAGGGCATTCATATAAGATATTAATAATACCAACTAATCAATGTAAGATTTTAATAATATTAAATAAACACCTGTACAACCAAATATATTTTAAAAATCAAATCAAAATGAAGCTTACAAAAGTAAGTCATATAAGATGCACTGCAGTTGATCTACTGATTATTACTACAACGAAAAGTATTTTCAAGTTTAAACATATTGTAAGGTAAAATGAATCCTATTCCTACAATTTACAGTCAATTCTCTTCTTTGGTTTAATAAAGAGTTTTATCAGATAATTTCTAAGTTTTCATGTAAGCATGGAAAATAGGGTTCATTTAAATATCTACATGTTCTAGCGTTTTTTTGTTTTTTTTTAATTTTCCATTTTAGCTTAGGAGTTTTATTAGCTTTTTTTAAATTCCAAAAATAATTAAAAAGATCTGCTCTATTTTTTATAAGTACTACTGGTGAAGAATAAGATATGATGATATCGCCTCGTCTTAAAAGAATTCTTAGTACTATCAATATAAAAATTTTCAACAGTAGGATTCTCTATTGTAGAAATAGTATTTAGATAAACAAGAGATTTTGTTAAACATTGGTTTCGTAATGGGCATTTACATTAGTTACTATTATCAACAGTATTTATCTTGGAATGTGCATTATTATCCAAATTTTTAAATTGGTTTAAAATATTTTGGTGTGTTTCTTTATAATCTTCTCAAGATTATCGGTGCAGCTATAACTTAGTTTTAATATGTTTCTGTTAAATATCGTAATATGAGGGTTACTTTTGGGGAAATGTTTATCGATTAAATGGAGAAAATTTTGGTTTAGTACTGACCAACTGGTTAAAATCGTGGGCAGGTGTACCAAATGATTTTCCTATTCTTATTTCTTTTCCTAATATCAAGATTGTCATATTTTCTATACTTGATTTCAGCGTATTTGGTACCACTGTATTTTAAAACAATATTATAAACACCGCTGTTTTTGTCAAGGACATCTTTGTCATGCTAATCCTATATTCTATTGATGAGGATATATGTTTGTTTTTGTTTTGTTTTTTTCGAAAACGAGGAAGTATTCTGCTTTTGAAATTAAATTAATCGTTCACTCGCCAGTAGTTCAACGTCGCCAGAGGAGACACATTTGTAGTGTCGAAACATAATTGTAATTGTGCAGCGATTTATAACATATTTTTGTTTTAATATCGTAAAATAAATTATATATATATATATATATATATATATATATATATATATATATGGTGCGATGTATAAATTGCCGCTCTTTTATAGTTGTAATTTCGCGTAAGCAAATTTGTTTGTTTTTGATTCGCGCCATAAATTGCATTACGGTCATTTTTGAGTGGTTTGGGTGTCAGTCAAAGGACAGTGCAGACTTCTTGGAAGAATTGGAGGATATATCCAGTCATGTTCTTGGTGTTTGAAGTGATCCCTTGTGATGGCGAAATTATACCTTCATTAAGCTTCCCACAGGGCCACAGACTCAAGACGGGGGCTTACATCAAGTGTCTTGTGTATGTGCGTTCGATATGTATGTATGTACGTATTTATGTATATGGTTGTATATATCTATCTATCAGCATACACACACATATATATATATATATATATATATATATATATGTGTGTGTGTGTGTGTGTGTGTGTGTGTGTATATTTAGGCAGTAATCCTTCTTTCATGCACATTTCCTTGAATACGACAGACAAGATGATTTATTTAGTGTTTTATACAATTTCTAATGCGATCTAATTTTTTTTTTTCTTTTCGGGTGATGAATTATATGAAAACTTTCAGAATGTTATTTTTATCCGAGCGCTTTCGGCTATACATTTAGCCATTTAACAAGGATTAAATATTTTAACTGTTAAATAAGAAATAGTTTGTTGTATGTATGTTTTATAAAATGTTTTCCTTTTTCAAGACACGGTCAAGATATTGTTTCCATGTTCAAATTTAATATTATTGATGCTTTTATTTTTATTAATAAGGCTTCCTTATTTGCATGTAGATCATGCTGTTATATTAGTGTTGTTAATAAGTATGAATGTATGTATGTTACGTTCCAATGTATACAAATGTTGCCTCGTATTTGTATACTTGAACACTTTAAAGTTTTATTGGTCTATCTAAAGTGCAAATGCTATTATTTTTATTATTCGGTTTTGATGTATTTCTTTTCAATACTGACCCTTGATATTTCGAATGTGATAATTTGATAAATTAATAAATTTAATAAATATTTTATTCATCGTATTGGTTTCATGCCTCTTGCTACATATGTACAATCTCCTATGGCATTATGTAGCTTGAAACCCTGTGTTTATTAATTAGTGACTGTATTTCCTCGGTCATGTGTATTTTATTTCAAGCATGTCTTTGGTACTTTATGATTATACATTTAATTTCTAATTTTATTTTGCAATTTAATGGTGTATATTTGATGTTGTCTTCAGGCACGAGACTGTATCCAAAATAATAAAAAAACAACAGTTTTTATTTTGAGCAGCTAAAATATTTACTGATTCGGTATTCTGTCAAGCCCAAAATAAAAGCTTGATTGGGGCTGTTTCGTACATTCAAAACAAAATATAACATTCTGATTTACGAATGTACAATAACGAAAATGATTTACTTTCTTCGCGGTAATCCATTATTCAGTTAGACATTACTTCGAAAGCGGAAACTGTAAAACCTAGCTCCTAAACATGATGGCGAGTGAAGAAATAAAAAATCGGTATAATTCGTTCTTGTCACGAATCATCGAGTTTGTGAGAAATTAACGAAAATCAACGATGATTTTCTGGTCTATATTGATAATTTTCTTGTAAAAATTCGATAATATTCTATCTCACAAGAACCTAACGAACACAGAATTTGTCTGTCGGCGAGGTTTAGAATTCTCTGAATGCTGAATGAATACTAGTAGAATCTAAACACCGCCTATATCCACTGTACCACGTCCTCAAGGACACATGGCAAAGTGAATAAAGGTGTTAATTAGATCCTGTAAGAGGATTCAAAGTTCGAGTTCAATACCCGGTTAAGGCAGTGGAGAACTTTCGAGAGGGGGTATAACAGGAGATAACTGACATCCACTAGACATGGCATGTGGAATTAGAATAGTCTACCCTAGTGAGCGAAATAAAGCGTTCAGTTCGACATTCTAACCACCTGAAGAAGGCCGGAAGGTACAACGGCCGAAACGTTGTAATAAATACGTCGACAAAGATGAGGACAATAGTCCGAATAATGTAAATAGGTAACAGATTGTTCTTTTAACAATTAAGGGGAAAAGGCAAAGAAAGCAGAGAGAACGCGAAGAAATAAAAAAAATCAAATAAATAATTACAAGTTAGGTTACTGCCTCTAAAAACAAACTATTCTACTAGTTTATTTTCTAACACATATCGCTTGAGATTTCTAACCTCCTTTGTACGGACGATCTTCACATATTTAAATTCAATTCCAAAATCCACCCTCTTACTCCTCGAATACTATACTTTTATTGATCTTTCTCCTCAATAAAGAATTCTCATTTTCTTTCACAATCAGTAACTCCTTCTTGGTAGCATTACCACCTTAAATCGAGTGAAATGACTAAAATATACTATTATGATATAGCAATATTCAGACTATGAAATATAAAAGCGAGTGCGAAATAAAAAGAATGGTTAATTGTAAGTGTGTAAGTTACATTACATTTACAGCTTTAAGAATAAAGCAATAAATGTTCTTAGAGTATTTCAGACGAAATTCTTTGTCGTTGACCGCGTTCTAAATCCACCTCCACTGGTTCCTTGCATAAAAACAAAAATCAGGCTTTGACTTTGACACTTGTACACAAATGAAAAAGTAGCCTCGAAGCAGAAAATCAGGATTCTTGAACATCGAGTGTCATATCAAAATAGAATTTATAGAAGTTTGCTTTCTTTCCAGTCCGTTTGGGAAGAAAATGATGTCGAATTGATCACAGTATCAGACGTTATATTGTCCGTTCCTTCCAGCGATCGTGTGCAATCTCACACACTATGAGATTTCCCTTTTATAAAATTGAGGTTTATGCGAGAATTAAACAAAAATAGACGCAAGAAATGTCACAGAGATTGAATTAGACGTTGAATTAAATAAAGTCCTCCTTGTTTATATAAAATTAGTTGTGGTAGTCGTCTTCATCAAGTTGCTCCTAGAATGCCGTAAGAATAATTCATGTATAACAGTAAAAAATAGGACAAACATATATACACGTACAATGAGATGAGATTACGTCTTCGGTTGATATAAAACTATTAGGCTACTGAAGTTAAAAAAAGAAAGTTTTACTAAATATAGTACTGCATTGAAATCTGCTGTTATACAAAAAATGTTGCATTATTATTATTATTATTATTATTATTATTATTATTATTAGTTAAATAATACATTTTAGATGCATCAAGGGTGGTCTTCTGTGATGCACTTTTCTCACCGCCAAATTTGGGGTTTCGCATCATATTGGCTCTAACAGCAATCTCAACCTGATTCTAGAGGCGTCAGGCCACCTCCTTGAAAGCGTCGTGCTACGCACCGCGACATTGCAAAAAAAAAAAAAACAGTAAACATAACAAACTAGCAAGGCCAGACTTCGACCGTTCTTATTGACATATGTCAGTCAGCACCAGCCAATGAAAACAGGGCTTTTCACGCTCCTCTGCTATATGCTTCTGTCTTTTTACTTCATCCGGTTTAGATATACTACTTCCAAAAGATCAGCTGACCATTTTAGGACGTGGTTCTGACTATCTTCTGACTTTGAAGTTTTGTAATCGTGTGCTTTGTTTTACAGTCTGACGAACGTGTGCGACGAGCCTTCTTTGGCGCGTAAGGATTTTGTTAATACGTGACGAACTGTTTTCTGCTTAATTGACCAATTTTCTTCGGCCCACCGAAGTTTTTTTTCTGTTCAAGTTAAGTTATTGCATAAGTTTTATTTTTTTATTTTTTTATTTTTTTTTGTTTGATTTTTTTTTCTCGGCTTCGGCCCACATGTTTTTATTTTTATTTTAGTCCGGTTTGACAAAGTCTTACCGGATGACTGCTTTTTTATTTCTGTTTTTTTCCTTTTCAGTTTGGATTTAAAAATTTAGTAACATTTAATAAAAAAAAAAGAAAAAAAACGAATAAGAAAGCTTTGGTTTTATTTCCTTCCTTCGTTTTTATTTAATTAGCAACTTCGGTCGCAATCTTTGGTTTGACTAGTTTTTATTTCTTTTGCTTTTAATTTATTTTCTTTAACGACTTCGGCCGCAAACCTTTATTTTTAATTTTGGTTTGACTAGTTGCAAACCAGACTTTTTCTTTTCTTTTTCTTTTCTGTATACTTTAATTGAATTTTTTGACCAAAAAAGAGAGGAGTTTCTGTTATTTCTTTTATTTTCGGCAGCCTTTGGGCGCCTTTTTTATTTAAAAAAAAACAAAACAAAAAACAGTCTTACCTTATTTATTTCTTTCAGTTGATCTAGTTTGTCTTTTTTTATTTATTGGGTTTACTTTTAGTTTTCCCAGTTTATTTATTTTTAAAGTTTATTGTTTTTGCTTTTGTAATTTTAATTTCCTGGTGTATCCAGGTTTTCCTTTATTTGTTTAACTTTGTTTGTTTTTGCCTTCTTCCAACTCCTTTCCCCATTGTTAGATAAAATATATAGAGACCCGCAGGTGGTAGTCTCCACGCTCTTTCAATATGGCCGACGAAACCAGTCGGTCAACTGTTAAAAAGGACCTTTTCGGGGCGGCTGCTTAGGCCGACCCGCCGGATAAAACTAAATCCGCAAAGAAACGGGCAAATGCTGCCCCAAATTTAGAAGAACGTGCGAAGGATGCTAGTAGCACAAAAAAGGGAGAGACCAGTCAGGTCTAAAGCCAAAATGACGAGGTTCCAAAGGAGGCACAAGCTAAGACATCCGAGGAATTGCCCTCTTGTTGGAATTCCCCCCCACAAGTTGCATAGTGAACATGGCAGATTTCTTGGAAAAGGCCAAGGATTATGCTCATCTTGTAAATAAAGATAGGCTCCTTGAAGATGTCCAAGAGCTCAATGTCCTCGCAAAATGTGTCGCTCCACGAAAGACATAGTGATTAAATCACTTTTGTCCCTGGGGATAAAACCCCAAAGAGTAATTAAAGATACTGGGTTCTTCATGTGGGACATTCTGCTGCCCACGCCAGAAGATTGCCCAGCAATGGCAAAGAAAGAATTAATCACCAAAACCTGATATTTAGGACGGAATATGAGGGTCGGCGAAGGACCAGGGTGCCCGTTTTTGAGGTCCCTCCTCAAATTTCGGGAGAGCACCTGGCTGCATTATTTATGCAGTTCGGCCAGATTTTAGGGGCTCTCTCCGACAATTTGAACGGGGGATGGACTTTCGATAATATGTTAGATCAGGCGGCCTTCAAGTCCATCCCCAACTGTTTGGATTTAGGTGACCGGAAAATGCCGGTCATTGTGACTGGTAGGAAACCTACTTCCTGGAGGTGTGGAGAGACTGGTGACCTTTCCTCCTCCTTCCCAGGGAAGAAGGCCCCTGGAGTTCCGGTCGCAGGCGACCAAAATCACCTTTGGCCTAGAATGTCAAATCCGCGGCGCCTGTAGTGGGCCTAACTACGAAGCGGACCGTTGGGGAAAATCACTCGGTTGGGTCCTTACCCACATTACCCCCTAAACCGACGCCTCCCACAAGTGTGGATAAGGAGAAGGATGAGGGGGGATTGCGCCGCGTAGTTAGGGGCAAAGGGAAGATTAAAACAACGGGGCCTCTGTCTCATCATGACCCCAGGGATAAAAACACCTACAGCCCCATTCCCTCTACCAGCTCTGAGGGTGACGCCTCAGCGTCTTATGAAAAAAACGCAACTGCACCCCAAAAATTAAACGAGCCAAGCTGGCAAAAAATCTTAGATCTGAAGAAGTTAAAAGAAAAACTGGAGACCAAGCGGGCTAAAATTCAAATAAGGCTGGGGGCACCGGGCTCCCTATCCTCTTCCCCGTCTTCCTCTTCATCATCTAAAAAGACATTCACCAAACCACCTCCGCCCAAATCTTTGTCAAACTCTCCGGCGAAATCATTTCATTCAACTAAACCTTCTCCGGTGAGGACGCCTTCTGGCATGACACCCTCCACAACACGCAAAGCCACACCTATTTCTAAACCCAGTCATTCACCTCAAAAAAAGAGATATAGAAGCCCAGATTCACAACCAGTTACTGACAATAAAAAAAAGAAAATCAAACCACCTTATCTCCCAGGGGAAGACGTCTGCCGCGTATCCCGGGAGCAGGCAGAAAGGGTCTTCGGGCAAACTAAAAACCGGAAGCCCTTAAAAGTACTTTGGAATTTCCGGCACATCAATGGAGTTGATGTGGAGGTGCCGGAAATTTTTAAGAATGCCGAACTTTGCTGACTGTGGTGAGAACTGGCCCGAGTACGCGGGAGATTTGGGGCATGATAGAGGAGACAAAGGCGTCCTTGAAAGTGGTTCCCCCAGCCGCAGTACTTTTGGAAGAAAAATTAGACTCATCAAAACAATGTAAAGGGAGGGTCCCTCTTTTTGTTCACCCATCCCTTTATAGGGCACTTAAACTAACTTATCCTGCGGACATCGGCGGCTTGTCTCAGGATGATACTCTCGATACTGAGATGATGTCTGGTTCGATGGGACAAGCTGTCGGTGTCCTCACCCCAGCTATGTTCTATCCTGAAGGACAATCCTAATTCGATTTGACAATGGCGCTCTGGTTAGCTAGTTTGAATGTCCGGGGCCTGAGGTCCGAGGCTCGCAGGGCAAGGCTCTCTCGTGATCTTCAGCGCCTCGGGGTGAATGTAGTTTGCAAGAGACCCGGTTTTCTTCTCATGATCGTGAGGACATACTGTCTAGGGGGTTCGTCCTTTATTCAGCATGTTTTGATGGTCGTTCGAGGGGTGTCTCTTGGATAGTGAGTAGGTCTTTGAAGGCTGCATGTACCCTTGTCTTCGCGGATCCGGCGGGCAGACTTTGCGTGCTGGATGTTACCATAAAGGATAAGGTTCTACGTCTCATTGGGGTTTATGCGCCCAATAGCCATGCCGAGCGGCCTGCTTTGTTTCGGCAGATCGCACCGTTCTTGACGACGTCTCGTCGGGTAGTTTTAGCAGGGGATTAGAATGCCGTCCTTGACTCCGATATAGATCGTATAGGGCAAAAACAAGGTACTAACAACCCGGACGTGAAACCATTTCGGGGCTTTATCGATGAGTTTGATCTTGTCGATAAGTACCGGAATGAACACACTCGGGAGGTAGCATGGACTTGGACAACTAGTGGCAACTCGGCTCCTGGGACGCTTGCGAGCTACCTGGACCGAGTCTTAGTTAGGAGAGTCGATGTATGGCTCTTAGGGTGTCCAAACTTCCATTATATAGTTTATACGGATCATAGGCTTGTCCGGCTCCGTGTAAGCTTAGATAAGCCTTAGGTTAGATTGGCTGGCTACTGGAAATTCAACTGTTCATTACTTAGTGATCAGGGTTTCCGGGACCAGCTGTTACTAATGATACAAAGGGAATTGACGGCGGCGGTAGTGGGAAATGCCTGGTAGGACAACTTAAAATCTAAAATTCGAACGTTTGCTGCCGATTTTATTCGTCGACTCAATCTAGATAGATTAGCGGCGCAAACGGCTTTAGAAAATAAAGTTGATCGAGCCGTGAAATCCCGTGTTAGTGGGGAAATAGCCTTAGCCAAGGCAGAGTTGTCCTCCTTGCTTATCAAGAAGGATCAAGTTCTGGTAGTTAGAGCTAAGTTAAAAAGAATGTCTTCTGAGGCGACGAATGTGGCCGCTGAACTGCGTGCAGAGGAAAATCGGAACGCGGCTAGGCGACATATAGCGTGCGTCACATTGCCGGATAAGCGGACCGTGACTACAAACGCGGGTATATGTGAGGTCTTTCGAGATTATTTTCAGGATCTTTTCACCAGAGATCCCGGTCTGTTCGACGCCTATTTAGCTGACTTTCCCTGCCTCGAGGCAGCTGAAGCGGCTACGTGCGAGGGTCCCATTACAGAGTCAGAAATCGGGGAAGCGCTGAAGCAGCTTGGCCGGGATAAGTCTCCGTGATTAGATGGCCTTCACTACAAAGTGTACTTGAGGTTGTCGCACGTTTTTGTTCCTTTGCTGGAACTGATTTTCAACCACTGGATGAAGCAGGGGTCTATACATTAACGCTTCACCAGGGGTGTGATCAAGTTGCTGCGTAAGGACAAGAACGGTGGGCATGGGTTAGGGAACTTTCGCCCTTTAACCATGTTAAACACTGAGTTAAAGATTTGGGCTAAGATCTTAGCCAACCGTTTGCAGCTTGTCCTGTCTAGTCCGATTGGCCCCGAACAGACTTGTGCTGTGAAGGGCAGGAGTATTCAGGATAACCTTCATATGGTGCGCTTGATCTTAGAACAAGTCGGCAGTGAAGCCGCGCTGATTAATTTAGATCAGTCCAAGGCCTTCGATAGGGTTGACCATCGCTTTCTGGAGGCTGTCCTTTCGGCGGCCGGTTTCAGAGCCGACTTTCGCTCCTGGATCCGGCTTTTCTATGCGACCCCCGGTGCGCTGGTGGAAGTGAATAGGGTAAGATCGAAACCTTTCGTATTGTCTCAACCATTCGTCAAGGTTGTCCACTCTCGCCTTTGCTTTACGTTCTTGCGTTGGAACCTTTCCTTCGCAAGTTAAAGACGAAACCGGTCCTGCGCGGAATTTCCCTGCCTGGGGGTTCCACCTCAGCCAGGTATTCTGCCTATGCTGACAAAGTTTCGGTTATTGTGTCGAGCAGAGCCGAGATTGACGAAGTCAGCAAAGAGATCAGTGGGTATGAGATGGTGACAGGGGCCAAGATCAACCGCGATAAGTCTGTGGGCTTGCGGTTGGGTGCGTGGAAGGAAGTTTCTCTTCCCGGACCTTTCCTCTGGACGGATGGGCTGATCAAGATACTCGGCGTCTGGTTCCGTCGTGATCTCCAGTTGGAAATGAACTGGTCGGGGGTACAAGGGAAGGCCGATATCGCGGTTACTCTGTGGTTTCAGAGGAGACTTTCACTGGAGGAAAGGGCGGAGGTACGTGTTTCACACATCTATCCGATTCTCCTGTACCGACTCTCTGTACTTCCACTCCCGTATGCGAGACTAATTTTATTATTACGGACCTTGTTCTCTTTCTTGTGGAGAGACAAGGTCCCTATGGTATCTCGCGAGATCTGTTGCCTTCATCCCTCTGAGGTCGGTCTGGGTATGCCTAGCATTGAGATTCGTCAACATATGCTTCGCATTACCTTTCTAGACCGAATGTGTCGCGGTTCGGATGAGGTGGGCACCTTTTGGAAAGAAGACGTCCGAAAACATTTCCCATCCCTGAAAAGTGTGCACTCGTGCGAGGAGGAGGCTAGCCTTACACCCCGAGCCGAGTGCTCCTTCTACCGCAAATGTCGTCGTGCTCTGAAACTCCTCTTACGGACGTCGGATGGCCTCTCCGATGCCCAGGCGTTGTCTTGTAAGGCATTGTATTGTCTGTTAGTTAGTAGGGCCGTTCAAGATGATCTGATTGGCGAGCTCGGTCTTACGAAGCAGGAGGCTCGCTCGATATGGCCTTGGGCGCCTGGCTTGAAATGTCTCAATAATGATGAGGCATCACTCACCTGGCTGATGATTCGTGGGGCCCTCTGGGTCGGCAAGATTCTTTGTTCAGCAGGATTGGAGAAATATCCAAACTGTCGTCGCTGTATTGGGGAAATCGGGACCAGTGGTCACGCCTTTCTTCAGTGCAAGACGGTAGTGCCGTTGTGCGGGTTTGTTGAAGGCCTCATGGTTTTGTCCTGGAAGCCAGTTCTGTTTGTAGCAATGTGGTGCCGCAATTGACGAAGGCTGAACACTGTGTTCTGTTGCTTACTAGGGGTTATGAGAGTCGTGATTTGGACGACGCGTCAGAAAGAATTCTATGATGGCGACAAGTTCACCTCTTCCCAACTGATCTTGTACTTTAAGCATCAGCTTAAATCAATATTAGGACGGAAAGAATTCATCAGAATTTGGCAAAAGGTGGGTAAATCTTGCGCGAATGTGTAGTGTGAAAGGGGCTGACTTAGAGTGGCATTTGGATATCGGTTAGGCTCAGGATTTTGTCCTATCAGGGTTGAACAGAGGCAACCCACCCCGATATTAGGTGAGTTTAGGTTTTCTATTTTGAATCTTTAGTTTCCTGTTTTCTGGTTAACTTAGCTAGGGTAAACATGCTCATTGGCCCCCTTTTATTTCTGTCCCTATTTTTCTTTTGTTTAATTCCCCATCCCCTCCCTCGTTAGGTGGCCAGTGATGTCAGTTCTCTGGTGGATGCGGGGCGCCTTTCGTTTTCGTGTGTGTGACTTTTCGTATTTGTTGTTGTGTATGAATGTGTGTGTGCCTGTGTGAATGCTTTGGAGGAATGAATGTTTTCCTTATTTTTCATAGTCCCGCATTGATTTCGTTCAGTTAACTGATGTTTCTGCCACATTTATGGATTGTGGGGGGGTACTAATCCTATTTTGTTTTGTTTTATGTAAATAAGATTAAATCATATTGTAAATAATCATTGGGGCTTTTAAATTGTTGTTTTCCCCTCCCCCACAGACTTTGAAATGTAAATATGGGGACTAGTTCGGATTTCATTGAGAATTTGAGGTATTATGGTGGACGCAGTAAGAAAGGTATGAGTGATTGTGTTGTTTTGGTGATAGGAATATTGTTGGTATGTTTGGGTCCGTGTCTGTGTCTAGCTATGTTTAGAATTAAGACAGAAGAAGACCGTCCTTTCCCAACCCCCTTTTAGGCCTCGTGCCACATTTTGTACATTTGTGCAATTAAATATTAGATTTACTACTTCCGGAATCCATAACAAGGTGAGCTTGTATCTTTATTGCATTGTTTAAGCCCATGTTTTACATATTAAATACTAATCCCATAGCGATACTAAATCTTCAACAAAACCTACACTCGTACCCAAACCAAATCTATACTATCAGATCAATCTGTAACTTTTACCTTATCCTCTTATTCAAACAAAATCACACACACACACATGTACGTTCCCGCATCTACACATAAATGTATAAAATACGCACACACACATGCAATGTCACACGTACATAACTTCTGTCCCTCATTTACTTTAAATTCGAAACCAGTCACTACAAATTAACTCATACTAATTTCATTTTCTTCCCGTCATTTCTAAAATAATTCGATGGCTTAATAACAATAAATAAATACTGTACATAAATAATTATGCTATCAACTCAATTAAGTAACCTATACACATATTTACAACCTGGTACATATTTCTCACAATAAATCTACCCAATTAGTACTAGTATAAACTCCCTGAAATTCCAGAGTATAGTTACTATGAAACTATATCTTTCTCTTATATTCCATTCATGATAAATATGCAAGTAGGTTTTAATATTGAAATAAAACCGCAAGTAAACGCTAACACAAAAAATAAATAAAATAAAATAAAAATAATGGCAATCAGTAACCGAAAATGAAAGAAAAAAATCCTATCCATGCACCCCCCATTCGCCAACGATTCTTAACCCATATCAGTTCGACTACCCTAACTTACTATATTGTCTCAATATTCTTTTATAACGTGTAACACGTCTCCTAAGTATGATTGCGAGTCTTCCTTTATTGTTCTCATTATATGTTCCATGACTCTAATCTCTTAAGCCAAATCCATTTTGACGCAGTTAGAACTGCGTTGGTAATGACCTTCAGCGCTCTCACCCTAACTGCCCCTGCTATGGCTATTTTTGCTAGGGCTCTGCACAACGACTGTCCAGCAAAGCTCCTGTAAACAACTTCTACGGGGTCATAGCATACCTTCCATGACGTCTGCCGACATTGTTCGACAAGTTCTTGCTATTTGGACCTCTTTCTCTCATTAGCAAGTGTAATATATTCTTCCGATGACACAGACAGTTCCCAAATAATGCACCGCTTTGTGTTGTCGGAGTGCAATATCAGATCCGGTTTTAGCGAAGTTACGGCTATGTGTCTGAGGAACTTCCGCTGGGTCTCTAGGTCCACTATCAACTGCCAATCGTCTGCGTAATATAATAGGCTCGTTGTCTCTCTCTTCTGTTTCTGTATCCTCTCCAGCTTTTACAAAGTTAATCTGAATCAATTTATTCACTGGTTGATGCTTACTAGCCTCTATAAGTTCAGTTACCTCGTTCGCAATTGCTTTGGGTGCTTGGTCGTGAAGCCAACGCTATCGACCGTCACCCAAAGCTTTTGGGCAACTACTGAGGATGTGTTGTAAAGATCCTTTCCTTGCACATAGCAATTGGGCGTATCGCTCTTCCCCCATATATACATGTTCGTTGGGCTCGGTAGGACATCATATACTGATTTGATCGAATCTCGCTAAAATCCGACCGCCAGCAATCTGACCATGTAATTCTTTTCTTTTCTACGTTATCCCATTTTGTCCAGGCTCCCTGCTGACTTAAACCGACCATTTTACAGTAACGCGCTTCTTCTACGCGCGCATGGACTTCTTCTTGTATGATCGTCTTTCTTTGCCTTTGGCAATGTTGGTTTGTGGACAGGGAGAAAAACCCAGTTCCGCTTTGCCTTTAGCTATTGACCCTAATATAGCTTTATACCTAAGTCTCTCCTCCGCCACTCGCAACTTTACTTCAGCGCTCCATTTCCTGCCAGATATTGTCTTAATTCCTGCTGCTGCCACTTTTGTATCTTTAGATTCTGCATACTGCATCCGTTCTCTCGTTCTTGTGACTTTGAATTCTTCCACGAGACTGCTAAAAGGGAGGTCCAACGCATTGCTGTTCCCATAGAGACCGCACCACTTAAGCGTCTCGGCAAACTCAGCCACCTTCTCAAATTTTTGCTAATTGCTCTCCCTAACGTTTCCACGGTGGTAATCGGAATATCATAGTCGATCAATGGCCACAATATCCGGGGCAAAACTGCATGCTGGAAGAGCCATGTCTTAAAATGTCCTGGCAATCCAGATTTGTCGATCTTCGTCAGCTACTCACGATCTTTTATAGTCTGCTGGATCGCAGCTGGCATTTCAGACTAATGTTGAAAGTCTTGCCCCAAGCTCTTAACAGGATTTTTGCTCAGGATAGGAAGTGTTGCTCCTGCGACTGTAAACCGGACTTTCTCCATGACCTTAGCTTTTTTCAATAATAATGACTTGAAATTTGCTGGTTTGAAATACATTCTGGCCCAAGTCATATTTTCCTCGAGACCCTTTAGGAGCCACGTCCCCACCCCGTGACAGATGTCGTTGTTACGGTTAAATCGTCCATGTAAACCCTTGTCGGTGCTTGGCGGACTACTGATCTAAACACAATGCCTCGATATTCCACCTCGGCTGCTTTTACAAGCATGTTCATGGTCAATGAAAATAGGACAGCAGACATCGTGTAACCAGTGATGATACGTTTTTTCAGGGTCTGCCATTCTGATGTTGCTTTACTTGAACAGGCTCTCAGTCGGAACTTATCATAGTAGTCTAGAATGAGATCGCATACTGATACAGATACGTTATGTCTATTTAGGGATTCTTCCACCAGTTTGTGGGGCATGGACCCAAAGGCGTTAGCGAGATCCAACCACAATACAGTCAGGTCACTTTTTCTTTCCTTTCCTTCACCTATCTCAGCGGCTGTGTCAGGACTCCTGTATTCTCAATCTGGCATACCGGCTACTCCGCCCTTCTGAACTGATATGTTAATGTAGCCGTTTCCAAGAATTAAATTCGAAAGGTGTCTTGAAAATTAACCGAAAAAAATGTTACTTTCAGTGTTGAGTAAGGAAATAATTCGAAATAGTCAAGGGGTTGCCGTTAGGTGACGAGGGCAGCCCCAAGTCCAGCCCCAAGTCCAGCGACCAGTTGTGAAGAATATTGTTGGGCAGCCACGCCTGGATCGTCTTGGCCTTGTGTGCTGCGAGGTGGACGTCATGTCTCAGTTCCTCTTTCAAAAGGGCCTGAGAGTCACCGCTGATATCTACCAGGAGGTGCTGAGGAGCGTGGTGAAGCGCTGAATGAACAAGATCGCCGCCAGACGCCCCTACGTCTTTTAGCAGGACTCCGCACCTGCACACAAGGCCAAAAAGACCAAGGCGTGGCTGCTCAACAATATTCCTCGCTACTGGTGCCTGCCCACCTCACCTAACGGCAACCACCTTGACTATTTTTTCTGGGGCGAGATCGAGACCAAGACCAACAAGCACGCTCACAACACGATTACATTGAAAAATAATGCTGTATGTAACTCTAACTGATGCTAAATAAACTGTCGGGTCTCTGCATATACAAATTTTTGTTTTTATTGCCTTTTCTTTTTGTGACGTGTCTGATTTTGCTGCAACACGCTGTATACTATTTATTGGCTATAATTGTAAATAACATCATTTTATCTATTGAGGTTTTCAAAAAATATTTATGTCTGATGGATGCTTAAATTGAAAAGGTGGCAATACAGTTTCTAATCTAAGAATTTAAAATGAGTTAGATTCTTTTAACTGATTCCCATTCAGATCCAACATAAGAGACTTCATTTAGATACATATTTAGGGGTCTCCAATTCAATAAACACACTGGACTTGCCTACTGAATTTATTGTCACCAAAGTTGACCATCTTTTTTGTTTATAAACTCTCAAATTGTAGAAATAATTTTATTTTCGTAACTTTCATTATCTACGTTTCCAGAAATTTCTATCAAGAATTACCCAACAAACCATTCTCAGCTCATTAAACAACCAACATTTATTTAATAACTAATTATTTCTAAAAGCCTTAGGTATTTATTCGATATTAGATATTACACTGAACAGCACATATGTTTGATGAAAACAAAATTATGTTTTCTAAACTAAATTTGGAACGAGGAGCACAAAGGTCGAATACTTTTTTACTGGCTAACTTCACATTTTGTTTTAGAGAACATAAGCATTTGACACAATATTATTTATTGTTACATTTCCCTTAAATTAATTCAGAATGCCTATTGAAATGGATATTATTGAATTGCAGATATCTCAAAGACCTGATATTTACATTATAGTAAAGCATCAAATAATGGCAGTGTCATTTTATTGTTCTAAGTAATGAATGGAAACAATTTAATATCCCTCGATACAATCACATTACATAGTCTGCGTCAGCTATTTGTGATAGGGACTTGAATTTCTCAGTTGCTTAATTTAATTCTAAAAATACTACATATGTTATGTATTATTTTATATGTTAGGAGTTTTTTCTTAGTGTTCCTGGATATCAAAATTTAGTTATACAATGTTAGAAATGTTGCCATTATTTGCAAACATATATATCTCCATCTACTGTGTTTAGCCATTCAAAGAACGTATGATTTTTTAGAACCTAAACTTTAGTACTATTTGTTATTGTTGCCTATTTAAGGGTTGCTAGTTTTGAAAGTTACATGTTTTTTTCAAAAATATCTTATGCAAATTATTTGTCGGTGTTAATCTATTTTGTATTGTGGATTTAGTATATCAGATGTTTGATTTTATTTCACACTAACATTTTGTTTCAGCTGCAAATGAACCTTTATTTTTTTCTTCACTTTTAGTGACCTAACCCAAGCGTGGCCAATTCTTACATAAGAGACTTTATTCTGAAATAGAAAAAGTTGAAGCTAATTCTGAGGAATTGAGGTTATTTTGAGAGTCAACGCACCGAAATTGTACAAAATTAGCCAAAAAATCTCATGCGCAGTTAAAAAAGCTTTTTGCATGCTTATGTTATTGGTCATTTTCATGTAAATATGAATGAAGATATCTGAATGTAAGAGTAAAAGATTTGCTTCACATGCTATTATTATACATTTATTGGTGGAATGTAATAACGCAATGTTGTGAATGACATATATATATATATATATATATTTGTAACCTAGCATATGTGCGGATTCCTTAATTTTACGAATTTTCCAATGATGTTCTTTGTCTATGATCTCAACTTGATCCCACAGAGGGCGGTGATATCCTTTTTCTCTCCATATCTCCAAAAATCTCTTGAATCAACCAAGCATAGAAATGAATACAATATTGGAACAAGTAATAAGGAGTGTCAGAGAAAATCGATAACAACAACAAAAATTGCAATATGAGATCCGGTAAAAAAAATGTTATTATAACATCTGTTATAATAACATTTTTTTTATGAGATCTCATATTGCAATTTTTGTTGTTATCGATTTTCTCTGACACTCCTTATTGCAATATGAGCACTGTTAAAAAATGTTGCTGAAGACAGGTTTATAATACCCAGGAATTCATACACAGATATCCACAAGGAAACATGGCACAGTGGATAAAGACGTTAGTTAGATCCACGGACAGGACCCAAAAAGTGAGTTCTATACCCTCGATACAATCACATTACATAGTCTGCGTACATAACAGTACCTGGTTAAGGCAGGAGAGAACTTTCACAGGGGAATTAAACAGGAGATAACTGACATCCATTACACATGTTACGTGGAACTAGAACAGTCTAGTGAGCGAAATAAAGGGCTCAGATTGACATTCCAACCACCTGAAGAAGGCCGAAGCGTACAACGGCCGAAACGTTGTGATAAACATGGCGAAAAAGATGAAGACAATAGTCCGAATAATGTAAATAATAAATGTCTTTAAGAAAAATTGGGCCTGAATGTCCGAGTAATTTTCATAGAAAATATTCGTCTTCCGGCAGGAATCGAACCTGTATCCTATACGAACCTGTCATTTAACCAGGCGTGCTTTTAACCGATCCAGCCACGTAGGATCGTTCGATTAGCAAGGTCGAATTTAGTAGCTTTAAAATTCAATTCTCCGTGAATCTCTCACGTACATTCATATTTGCTCAAAGCGTATCCAAATGTAAACAAATGACGTCACACATAATCCGATAGTCCGATAATTAATTTAAGATATGTTTATGTTTATACTTTCTTTCAATGAAAATTTATCGACATTCAGCCTGGTAAATGTTATAAATATTGTCTATTATACAAACAGAGCATTTACTTAAATATTTTATCTATGAAAAGAATGTATAGACATAAAAATATCTTTAAATAATTGCCGGACTTCATCCATTTCATAATATATATATATATATATATATATATATATATATATATATATATATATATATATAACTCTATACTGATACAAATTATTAACACCCCACCCCTGCCGATTCTAAACAATCCGCCCTTGATGTTACCATGGAAATTTTTGATTTCAATTCTGACCATACTATTAAAACTCGTAAATTTCAGAAATAAGTCATTCCCAAAAATTTCGCTTGAAGATGGAACAGAGCCTACTTTAACTCAAGTTAATTCAAATATTATTTTGAAGTTTTCGGCTCTTGTTTTGAAACATGAGACCTCTTATGTAGCGAGTTGGAATCATATTTTTAAATAAATAATTATATTTATGCTCTACTTTCGTATCGAGCACTATTTTTTAAAAATAATTACAAAAATACTAAGGAACTTTGGATTATTTACCAAACCAGTTTCTTTCCTATTTTCTACAATATTCTCACACACACACACACACACACACACACACACACATATATATATATATATATATATATATATATATATATATATAGCAAAAGGGCCAGAGTGGCGTGTATGTTTTGCAAGAGACTGTGGAGACGTCGAATTGACGAGCTTCGGGCGGACGATGAATCACTTCTTGCTGAAGAGGTGGTATCGCCCGTAGCTATTTTTATTGGCTGGTTCTGGGCGCTCATTTGTTGAGTGTTGACTGGGTCAGGTGTATAAAACCATCGTACGATCATTTAACAGGTGTTCGTGTATTTCCGCCTGGGACGGTGATTAGCGTATTGGAGATCAAGGCAAGAAGTGTGGATTTGTTTTGCCTAGTCAACCTTTCTTTTCCTGTGTATGCTTCCAAACCAATTTTTGCAACAAGCTTATTCGGCCATTTTCTCCATTTCTTTCGATGATCTCAAACAAGGCCTTTGACATCCGGCTGAATCTCAAGGACCGCGGTGCCGCGACTGACCTGCCGATCGTAGAATGGATCGAAAACGTTTAGTTAGTTCGCGAGCTCTGTTCCATGGACAAGGAGCATGAGAGATCGGTCGCCGCATCCGCTCAATAAATGCATACAGACGAGGAAGTTACTAACTCACGCAGAAGAGCTGTCATAGGTGCTCTCCCCCTAACCATATAGCCAGAGATTGTATGAAGGCCAGTGAGATGAATTTTTGGGTGCACACAATTTCTGTGACCACAGGAGTGGTTCTAGAAGTGAATGGCAGCATTGTGGAGGATGCTAATTGGTTGCGTCCAACTGAGGTCGATGCAGCAATAAAAAGTGTAAATCTGGCAATTCAACGGCGGGTATCGGTGTTAAATTTGGTTAAAGATTCCACCTGCAAACATTAATGGATATCAGACACCCTGACTGGAAAGGCACGGGTAAGCACAAAGAAACCTCACTGGCGCAAATCTCAAATTTGAGAGGAAAAATGTGAATCCACTGTGGCTTTCGATGAAAATCATGGAGTGAAACCCAATCCCAGAAATACATCTCACATAATGCTTTGATATTAGTGGCATGAAAACAACGTTTCCAGTAATATCATACCATTATATGGGAGGTATTTCTAGGAGGTATGCGTGGGATGTATTTCTGCCGCATACTGTTTATATATATATATATATATATATATATATATATATATATATATATATATATATATATATGTGTGTGTGTGTGTATTAGGTTGGTGCAAAAATAATGTCGTTTTCTCACATAGTAACATATGTGAGAAAACGACATTATTTTTGCACCAACCTAATATATATAAGGGTGACTTATATTTCGTTGTTTTCTGCGAATGAATGTTTCAGGATCACACGTAATTAACAATATATAGTGAAATTGAATTACCTTTCTCTCGATATAGCTTTTTTGTATGGTGGTCTTTATACACACACACACACACACACACACACATACACACGTATATATCACCATTTTGAACGAGTGAGACAGACGGTTTTGTTGAATATGATTCTTTGAATAATATGGATTGGCGCTACAGAATCACATACAAAAGACTGTACCAAATAACAGAAAATGTCAAAACTTGAACTCTAGCAACAAAAAATAATGTTTAGGTAATTTGCATGCCATGATATTTGTTTTCATTGTTCATTTTTATCACGTGTCTTGTGGCGTTATTGCGCGCGCGCGTGTGTGTGTGTGTGTGTGTGTGTGTGTGTGTGTGTGTGTTTGAAAATGTTAGAGTTAAACAAACGGGAAAACTGCACATATGCTAGGCCACACAAATCTCCTGAACCGACCAAGCATAGAAATGAATACAATATGGGAACCAGTAATAAGGAGTGCCAGATAAAAGCGACAATAACAACAAAAATTGCAATATGAGCTCTGGCAAAAATTAGTTTTATAATACCCAAAGATTCATACACAGGTGTCCTCAAGGACACATGGCACAGTGGATAAAGGCATTAGTTAGATCTAGTGACAGGATCAGTACCTGGTTAAGGCGGTGGAGAACTTGGAGAGGGAATTAAACAGGAGATAACTGACATCCATTAGACATGGCACGTGGAACTAGAACAGTCTACTTCAGTGAGCGAAGTAAAATGTTCAGTTCGACATTCCAATCACCTGAAGAAGGCCGGAGTGTACAACGGCCGAAACGTTATAATAAATATGGCGACAAAGATTAGGACAATAATCCGAATAATGTAAATAGTGTACATAATTCCTCATCTCAGAAATATAGACAGATACAAAACTGCGCATGTATGCAAATTTTTGATGATGAAATAAATGCAATACCTGTTAAATTTGTATATATTTTAGTACGTGTAGCTTATTTTAATACACACTCATATATATGTATATTTATATTCAATAAATATGTGCCGAATTCTGTAACGTTTTCTTTAGTGTAGTAAGATTCGACAGTCAGTCATTTTGAAAATGAAACTACCTAAAATTTTAATTCATACTTTGTTTTGACGTCTAAATTAATCACTTAAATTTGCTAAACGATTTTCAAAGATAATTCGAGTTATTGTCATTTTTGTGATCTGCATAATAACTCCATACGGATTGTATATAAATATAATAAAAATCTTGTTCTTTTTCTTTTTATTATATTAGGTTGCTGCAAAAATAATGACGTTTTTTGACGTTAAAAAATACGTAAAAAAACGTCATTATTTTTGCACCAACCTAATATTTATATACAAAATTGTATGAAGTTATTATGCGAATCCCCAAAAGCTCGATAACTAATTATTTTTGCTGGGTGCGTAAAGCGGATCTTCATAGCGGGACGTGTAGCAGGCTATTCGTACCAAAGATAAACTGCATTTAATAAATAACAGGGTAAAAATATTGAAAACCTCGGCAAATCTGTCAAACAAACCCGATACGGTAAGGAGAAAACTAAAGTATGAACGTGTCAGTTGAGCGAACTGTGCACAAGGGCTTTCTAAAAAAAGCCGGTGAGTGCATCGAAAGTTTTCTTACTCGACCCAGATATTTGTAGCTCGTTATCCTGCACAGGCATTTACCTCATACCTTATTTAGCCTATTTTTTTCACCACTCAAAATAAATTCACTACCCGATAAAGTGATACACCAAGAAAGATAAAATATGTGTATATTTATTTGCGAAGTGCAAAACGCTGGTACAGACATTTGGTAGGTTTTAGTGGGAGATCAGTAATTTGCAGCAGGATAGAACGTCCGTTTGGGCAAATTTATAAATAGGATATAAGCATATGTCTATGTTATGGTCCGGTTCCTTGTACCACGGTGATAGTTCAAGGTAGAACCAATAAATAAGAACTCGGACACAGCTATGGAATAACACAGATATATTACAAACAGGAATATATACAGAGAAGTAGAAAATGTCAGTACAAACAGTCAGGTTTAGAAGAGAGAACAATGTAGTCTCGACTAGTATGACTATTCCAATGTCTTGCAGTAATTGTCTGAACGCGACTCTTTTTCGGAGTGCCTCTGACTCGACTCTTGACTCGACTTGAACTACTGACGATATTCAGTCACCCCCCACGCGGGCGTCATGCGGCACAAGGCATTTTTAACGTGGGCTCTCCGAGCCCGTGGGCTCGGCTAAAAATATGTCCATTGAACCCGTATAATCGGGTTCAGGGTCGGTTTACCTCCCCGAAAGAGAATCCGCCCTTCGGCGTAGACTCCTTCGGGTTCCTTCTGCCCGAAGAGGGAGAGTTCAACCGAACAGTCCGTCAGGACATGAACTACTAACGATATTCAGTCACCCCCCCAAGTGGGTGTCATGTGGCACAAAGCCTTTTTAACGTGGGCACGCCGAGCCCGTGGGATCGGCCATAAATATGCCCATTGAACCCGTATAAACGGGTTTAGGGCCGGTCTACCTCCCCGAAGAAGACTCCGCCCTTCGGCGTAGCCTCCTTCGGGTTCCTCCTGTCCGTAGAATAAGAGTACAACCGAACAGTTGCTCAATTCAAAACTTGAGCGACTGACGATATTCAGTCACCCCCCTCCCCACCATGAGGGCGTCATGTGGCACAAGGCCTTTTTAACGTGGGCATTCCGAGCCCGTGGGCTCCGCCAAAAAATAGCCCATTGAACCCGTATAAACGGGTTCAGGGCCGGTCTACCTCCCCGAAGAAGACTCCGCCCTTCGGCGTAGCCTCCTTCGGGTTCCTCCCGTCCGTAGGAAGAGAGTACAACCGAACAGTTGTTCAAGTCAAAACTTGAACGACTGACTTCTTGCCTTCTCCTGAGGCGCAGTATTTATTAAGTATGAAATAGTCCATTATTATTATTATGGGTATAATATCCCATAACACCCCCTGCCGAAGCTTTTCCGTAGCAGGTTTTTTTTTTTAATATCTTTTTTCTTTGGATCTATTTTCAAAGGTTCAGTGATTTTCATTTTTCTTGACGATTTTCTTGGTTCTGGCATTGTTTGCGGTCTTTTTATATCGAATGTGTCGAAAATCGTGTCCGATACCTTTTCTTGAGGTGGACCGTTAGCATCCTGTAACGGTCTCTTCCTTATTTGGTTTACGTGTCTTCTGTGTGAGAATTTTTTTTCCTTGTACTATGTACATCATATTACCAATTCTTTTCTCAATTATGCCTTGCTCCTAGTAAGAGGTATTATTTTTATATGCCTTAAAAAAAAAACTTTTTCTTCTGGGGGGAATTTTCTTTTTGGTGCGTTGGACTGTGTTACTTGTTTTGTTTTACTTGGTAGTAATTTATCGAACGCTGATCTGATTTTCCAAGCAAACATGATATCTGCTGGTGATAATGCTGATGGTGTAACATTATTTGGCGTTATTCTATATACCTGTAGGAATTGCTGTAACGCTTTCTCCGTAGGCACATTGTACGCTTTTCATAACGTTCTTTTGAGTGTATCCACAAATCTCTCCGCTTGTTCATTTGATCTTGGATGGTAAGGCGGGGATTTTATGTTTTAGTTGATAAAATTTGCAAAACTCTTGGAAATCTGCTGACGTGAATTGCGTTCCATTATCTGTTATTAAGCATTCCTCTACACCAAACCGAGCGAATAACTCGTGGAGGAAATTTATGGTCGTTTCTGTAGTAGGATTTTTGCAACGAAACACCTCCGGCCATTTACTGTAGCTATCAACTATGATTAAATAGTAGAACCCGTCAATTGGTCCTGCATAATCTGCGTGTATTCTTGACCATAGGCGATCAGTCTCTGGCCAAGGCTTATGTATGACTGGCGGTTCTTTGGCTACTAAATTACAACCCATGAACATTTCCAGTAAATTACTGAGTAATATCCTGGTCCATATATTTCCAATATACATAGCTTCCCATTAGCGACTTCATTCTATTTTTACCCGGGTGACGCCTGTGGAAATTCTTTAGGATCCGCTTTTGTAATGTTTTGGGGATTACAACCCTTTTGTTGTAAAGTAGCACATTATCACATAGACAAAAGCTGTCCGAAATTTGCTCATTTTTTTCTGCTATTTTTGCTTTTGTTTCATTAATAAATTCGTCATTTTTGGCTTCATTTTTTATGTCTTACAATATAACTGGGAGGTTTCTGACTGTACAACATAGTACTGTTCTTATGTCGTCTTCATTTCTTAGGGCTGCAATTACCGTATCTTCCAATGGCTCTGTCTTTGTTGGTATAAGTCTCGACAGGCCATCCGCGTGCCCGATTCTTTTCGTTATCGTTCCCCATCTAAGTAGCCTATTTGCAGTGTAAACCGGTAGACCTTTTTTTGAACCAAATTTTTTTATTAACGTTTTGTGATCCGTCTGTAGAGTAAAATGTCTACCATAGACGTATCTATGGAGTCTTGTTGCTGCAAAGATGATTGCTAGAGCTTCCTTCTCTATTTGTGAATAATTTTTATCCGCTGGTAGTAGGGGTCGAGAAGCATGTGCGATAGTTTTTATTGTCCCCTCTGGCATTTTATGTAATATGCACGCTCCGACTACGTAGGCGCTCGCTTCACTTGCTACAATAATTTCTAGTTTAGGATCATAGTGTGTCAAAAATAAATCCGATGTTAATGTCTTGATTATTTTTTCAAATGTTTCCTGGTATTGATCTGTCCACTGCCAAACTTTTTCTTTCTTTAGCAGTTCGTTCAATGGTGCGCGAAGTTTATGCATTTGAGGTATGAATTCCTGGTAGTAATTGACTAATCCAAGAAAACTTTGTAGTTCTGTTATGTTCTTAGGAACTGGCATCTTTTTTATTGCTGTAGACCTTTCAGGGTCTGATCGTCTACCTTCTTGATCTATGATATGGCCAAGATATTTAATTTCCTTCGTGAAAAAATCACACTTATTTTCTTTTACTTTGAATCCATAGCTTTGAATTCTCTTAAAAACTTCTTGTACATGTTGCCAGTGTTGTTCAAAGCTTTCGCTATTAATCAATACGTCATCCAGGTATGCAGTTGTGTAGTCTAGTCCGGCAAGCATCGTATCCATTGTCTGTTGGAATATAGCCGGCGCGACCTTAATTCCAAATGGTAGTCTTTGGTATCTGTACCATCCCTTGTGTGTATTTATGCATAGAAGTTTTGAATTTTCTTCATCGACTGGAATTTGCAGGTACGCCTCACTTAAATAATTTTTTTAAAATATTTTCCGCCATTTAATTTAGTGAATACTTCTTCTGGACTGCGTAGAGGATAGTGGCTGCGTTCACACCTGTAGAAAAATCAGCACAAACTCAAATTTCTCCTGATTTCTTTTTGATGTAGACCGTCGGTGCGGCCCATTTTTTCAATATGCCCGTATTTACGAGTCTATTTAATTCTTGGTCAATTTTTTATATTGACACAAACGGTACACTCCTTTTTTTTTCTTGAAAACAGGTTGAACGTTTTGCTTTATTTCGATATTAGCTGCCATTTTCTTACATCTTCCGAGACCTGCCGAAAATACTCCGGGAAACTCGTTTTTAGTTTTCCTTTTAATTTGTCTGCCTCGGTTGATAAGCTTTTTACATTTTGGCAGTACGTAATAATAAGTAAATCCCACAATTCGAATTTTTGCATCCAGTCTGTTCCGAATAAGTTTTCGGTATTTCTTAAGACGTACATTTTTAGTTTGTTCGTCATTCCATTAAATGTTACGTTTGTAATTATTTCACCCTCGAATTTTATCTTTCTCTCCGTGACTGATCTAGCAATATTTTCCGTTTTTAACATGACAGGTTTGTTCAGTTTTCTCCATGTTTGTAGGTTTATGATAGTTAAGTCTGAGCCAGAATCCAGCTGTAACCTAACTTTTCTGTTTTGCATTTCAACTTGTGCATATTTTCTTATATTAGTCTTATCTGCTTGATCAGTCCTCGTAATTCTTATTCTGCTTTTGCTTTCTTTTCTATACCAACAATGAGAACTTTTATGGCCAATTTTTTTACATGTTAGACAAATTTTAAAACGATATGTACAGTCTTTAACCCAATGCCAAGACCCACAACGATAGCATGGACTGGGTGGTAGGGTTTTCTTTGTTTTTTTTTATGTTGATTATAATTAGAAAATTTTGTTTTACCTGTTCTTGAGGCTGGAAAATCGGTTCGGTTTGTTGTGTGGAGGGAAAATTTGTTTGCCTTCGTACTTTGCGTACGAGTGATATGCCAGCTTGTTCTATGTCTTTTGAGTCTTTCTTCACACTGATGCATCTCTGGCAGTCCTCTGCTAGTTTTTGAAGTGTCATATCTTGTTCACTCTCCAATTTAGTAAATATTCTGCGTCTCATTTCCGCGTCTTTGGTTGAAACCAGGCCTTGGAAATAAATTAAGCATTTGAAATTGTCCGCGCTGAGTTCCGACAATTTGAAGTCGTCACAATATTTGCTAACAATGGATGCGAAAGCTATATAATCTTCGCTGTCCTTTTTTGTAAGGTTCAAGCATTTTTATCTTTTATGGAATAGGGAAGTATTATGGCTGAAAAGATCCGTTAGATTCTTTGAACGTTAACTCGCTTGTTTTTCTGGGAAGGATATAATCTACGAATTTGGTATATTCGCCTGTGCCTAATTTTCTTAGTAATAGGCGTATTTTACGTGCGTCTGACCAATCTTTGCAGTCAAAATCATATAGATCTTCGTACCTTCGGAAAGGTGCAAAAGAATTATCTTCGTCGGGTGCGTACTTGAAATCTTCGATATTACTCCAATAGCGTCTTGTGAGAGAACTGATTCGTTCTCGGATTTTTGCTCCTTATTTGTCATTGCACGTAACAATAATTCTTGCATTTCTAGATGTTTCTGTTCGTACCTTTGTTGCTGTTCAAATTGGATTTTGATAAGTTCCATAATGGTTGACTTAAAATCTTCCATGTTAACGTATTTTTTTTGTGTGTAACCTGATATTCTGTAGCCTGTGCACGCAACAAAAAAAACTTTCCTTTGCTGTCAGTGAAAATTTGATATAAAAAAAAAATAAATATTTTCTTTTTTTTTTTTAGAATTAGTTTCGTATTATCCTTTTAGGGTTTCCTCGTCGCCACTTGTTATGCACGACGGATAGCAAAAAAAAAAGCTATGTCCTCCGCGTAGAGAGTTTGTTTCCTCGTTGCCACTTGTGCGCGATGGATAGCAAAAAAAACGTATGTCCTCCACGTAGAGAGTTGGTTTCCTCGTCACCACTTGTTATGCGCGACGGATAGCAAAAAAATGGTATGTCCTCCACGTAGAGAGATGGTTTCCTCGTCGCCACTTGTTATGCGCGACGGATAGCAAAAAAAGGTATGTCCTCCGCGTAGAGAGTTGGTTTCGTCGTCGCCACATGTTATGGTCCGGTTCCTTGTACCACGGTGATAATCCAAGGTAGAACCAATAAATAAGAACTCGAACACGGATATGGAATAACACAGATATATTACAAACAGGAATATATACAGAGAAGAAGAATGAGTTAGTATGAACAATCAAGTTTAGTAGAGAGAACAATGTAGTCTCGACCAGTATCACTATTCCAATGTCTTGCAGTAATTGTCTGAACGCGACTCTTTTTCGGACTGCCTCTGACTCGACTCTTGACTCGACTTGAACAACTGACTCCTTGCCTACTCCTTGCCTACTCCTCAGGTGCAGTATTTATTAAGTATGGAATAGTCCATTATTATTAATATGGGTAAGATCCCATAACAGTCTATAGGGTGCGATGTGTAAATTGTTTTATATTTTTAATTTCGCGCATGCGTGTTGTTTGTTTTTGGCATTTGTTGACTGCACATTGTAGTAGGGTCAATTGAGCACCGTCCGTGATAAAAAAAAGCACCATGACGCAGTTCACTCAGCTAGAAATTTGAAAACGTCATGCTGTACTGCTTGGCATTCGCACCGGAAGCACCAACAAGACCATTTCAGAGTATTTGGGTGTCAATCAATGGGCAGTGCAGAGGATTCGGAAAGAGTTGGATGAGTCTCATGGTGATTACGTAGGTATTTCGCGAGACCACTTCTGATGAGAAAGTTATATGTGCATTCATCTTCCCACAGCAACGCGGAAGCTTGCATGAAATGACATGAGGATGTAGTTTCTGCCCTAGTTCAAGAGAGTGGATGCTAGAAGACCCGATATCTGGCAACAGTACTCTGCACCATACCACAAAAGCAGGGGAAGCTTGTCATTGCGGTTAAACAATTTCTTCGACCATATCACCCATTACATCTGGCCACCCAACTCCCTATAGACCTCTGCATAAAATATGGAACGATCAGTTTTAACTCAATAGCTGAAGTTTACTTTGTGTATTCACCCAGATTTGTGCTATGGGTGAGAAAAAAACTGTATATTTATTAAGAATATAACATTTGTAGCTCTGTTATTTTATATCGAGAATTATTTATTAACACCAGCTCTCAATATTATATATATATATATATATATATATATCCAAGTGTATGATTGGTGTATACAGAATAAATTCCAATCACCAACAATTACTATTCTTAAAAGAGTGCTCAATACAAAGTAGAACGAATATAATTATTTATTTAAAAATTATAATGAATGGAACCTTTATTCTACAGTCTACATTCAACATCATCACTTGATAAGAATTCAGAGGTGTTGAAACAAAATGGCTATTTTTGTAGTGATTTTATAACATATTTATGTTATAATTTTTAAATAAATAATTATATATATAACTGTGAACACTGAAGTCAACTCTCAGAGGCGACAGGTTGTTTCATGCTAGACGTAATCATCAGGCTGCGTTACGATGGCATTTGGCATGAAACAGCATGAAAAGTGTGTGTATATAATATATATATATATATATATATATATATATATATATATATATATATTAACGAGACATTTCCGCCACACTTCCAATCTTTAAATTTCAGCATACAAATGCGTATGTATAGACACAACACCACCCGTATACATACATATGTCATATCCGAAACTGCCCACATATGTTTATATATGTATGAGTCCCGACGGACGACCAAGTATGTATATGTGCCTGCATATATCGATGTTTGCGTCAGTACGATGAAAAAACGACGCAGTTTCCCCCACCACTTCCACAATAACACCAATACACGCAATCTACATAAAACCAAATTTTTTAAAAATTCATCAGTTTGCCTGACGATCGCTAAAGCGTGAAACCCAGGGTCACAAGCTCACATCTATCCAACCATATATATATATATATATATATATATATATATATATATATATATATATATATATATATATATATCAGATTCTTTCTCTGTATTACAGTCCGTCTGAATTTATGCTTATCACATAAACTTCAATAATTAGAATTTGCTTTGAAATCTTTTGCTAAACTTTCAGTTAAATTTTAGGAAGTTTCAACATGTTTCATTAAAAGTATTGGATTTATTACAGAAACAGCACTCTGAAGTCATGCGGATTAAAATAATATTAGTTTAAGGCCTCTGAAATTTACTAAATCCTATATCTTGAAACATGGTTAACAGAAATGATATAATAAATGCCGAGAAGCAGAAAATAAATCTGTTTAGTGAGAAAATGTTCACGTTGGTGATAGCGAAAGACTTTTTTCAAAAATCATCGTTCGATATAGATGGCTGTTGAAAATATAAGTAAGCTGAGAGCTAGAAGCAAAAGAAAAGGTTTTAACAACTCTAGGGTAATATGAACTAATGATAAAAGAACTACTTTTGACCCGTTCTCAGGATTAAAAAAAAAACTGGAATTAAGTAATTCTCAAAGGAAAAAAACGTGTAGAATACTTCGTAAATTAGGATCTGCGAAGAAATCTCATTAGCAGAATTCTTTCATTAAAGCAGACCTATAAATGCGTCAAAATTCGGCTAAGAATTATCTGGAAACTGACTTTACTAAATATCGGGTTCCGTTCGATGTAACTGGTGGTTGAACCAAAGGAAATATTTTATCCAATACAGATATCTATGTCGGCAAAAGAAATCAACAAGGAAGCGCCACTGTGATGATATCGGCTGGAATTGTTGGTCAAACCATTATTGGATAAAATTCAGTGTTAATGAAAAATTTAAACCGAATTTTAAATGGAAAGTAATATTTTTTTAAGCATTTCACCCTAAAAAAGGCGGGAAGCCACTAGCACGCAAGGGGTTACAGAGAGTTGGAGCGAGAGCAAATAAGAGAGACAGTGGAAAGAAGAGAAGCATAGGGGATAGATCAGGGCATCTGGAGACGTCGATTGATATTACATTTGAATAGTAGGAGATTATAGCTATCAGGGAAACAGGAAGAGAGGAGGGAGTTCCACGGGCAAGAGGTACGAGAAATGAAGTTATTGGAGTAGAAGAGACGGCTACATTTAACAGTTTCGACAGTGAAAGTGTGAGAGCGAGATGCCAGCCTAGTAGAACGCTTAAATTCATGAAGCCTGGGAACCAGCGAAAGCAGCTCATCGGAACAGTTACCTTGAAAGTATTTGTAAAAAAGAACAGAGGGAGACGGCGGCATATCTGTGAGAGAGCGACTGCAGACGAGATGCCAGGGCCAATTACATTGCATATCCGTCTTTGGATTTTATCAAGGAACTTGAGAAAAAACAGAACGGGCTCCAGACCATATATGGCAGCAATACTCCATGCAAGGGCGAATGGTTGATTTGTGGATTTGAAGGATCGACTTCGACGAAAAAAAATTCCTGGCGCGGTAAAGTGAGCCAGATTCCTTGCGGTAGATGAATCTATTGACTCAATGTATTTATTCCATTTTAAACCTCTAAAAATTTAAATATTGCTATATCTGTTAACCATGGAATATTATTTAGTTTTATATGCATACATGTTTAGTATACAATCTGATTCAGTAGATATAAACCCGTTTTGTTAATTTAATATGTTACAAATAAAAATATGAAATATTTTCATATGCACGATCACTTATTCAACGCCACTATATATATATATATATATATATATATATAAGTGCTGTGTAGAAACTGTCCAAATGTTTTATAGTACCGAATGGTTTCGGCTATACCTTTAGCCATTATCAAGTTAATAATAAATCCTAATATGACAACACTAAAATATACACATAATGCCTACACTCAATTAAGCTGAACTATAAAAGATTTGGACAGTTTTTACACAATCTTTGTCTAGAAAAGAAAGCTCCTGTTCGAACACAAGAAAAATTAAATAAAAAGCTTAACCGTAGTACCTTTTCTGTCGTTTTTAATGAAACATGCATATATATATATATATATATATATATATATATATATATATATATATATATATATATATGTGTGTGTGGGGGGGGGTCTCTGTGTGTGTGTGTGTATGTGTGTGTGTATGTGTGTATACAGCTATGTACATATGCTCCACGTATTATTTTTACAATTCCTTCTCTCTTCAATGTAATACTCATATCTATCCCACCCCTTATCTGTCGCCCACGCACTCTCTTTTTCTTTACCAGTTTTGTTTATTTTACTCAGGTTATTACGTCTTCTCTTTGAACGTACTTCTTTAGATTTTTTTATATTTCTGTGGACTTAAAATCAATTTCCTATTTTGCATTCAGTCTGAGCGATTACGATCTTTTTTTTTTTTTTCATTTTTTGTATGTTAAGCATGATATTTTATCTTGATCGTCATCCGACGTCTCCTTGTCAGATATATTTAAATTATACGGAATTTTTCTTTTTAAACTTAATGACGTGTTTTCTCGTAATTTGTCTATTGCAGACAAAAGAAAAAAAGACTAATTCAAAGAAAAAAGAGGTATATTTGGACTGTCACACAGTTGTAAAGCTCTCTGCATCTATTTTGTGTTACTTTCTTTTACTTATATACACATTAGACTTCGCTTTGAATGAATAGGAAACTATAGCATATAGCTTATTATATGTTACTGATTTCAAACTAGAGGCCCTTGTAGAAGTATTTCAGATAAGTAGTCACGCTGATAGAATAATGCGTAACCAATACATAACTGGTAAGAGATTTGATTCGCACAGATAACGATAACAACCTTGAAAAAACCGGAAATGGTACCAGGATTTATTATTGGTGGACACAAACGGAATAAGGGAGGGATATTTAGCTTGTTATTAGATTTATAGATAGAAACAAAATTAACAAGATTAGGAAAATGGAAACACTTAAATTAAGGATGAGATTGAAACAGTCTACTGCTTCTAATGAAGAAAGAAGAGTTAGAGAATTTGACACTTTAATGATATATTAAAGACAGACTGAGAAAAGCAACTAATAAGCTACCTGACGGGCTCGTGTCAATAGTTGTCAAGAGGGGCTAGGAGTGATTTTGAAAAGACAAACTTTACGAAGCCCTACAAATGACAGAACGTTGTGTAGAGCCTTGATCACCTACGTGCCGAAGGGACCGACACATAGAAAGATAAGGATATGAAGATACATAGATATAATGCTTTAATAAAAAATTCTATTAAATATTTTTGGGATCTCACCAAAAATTTAAAATAAAATATTGTAAGAGTGAGATTTATTTTTTGAGATTTATCGGTGGCTACTTGCGCAAGATATTATAAACCCCCCTCTTATGCATACACTCGGACCAGGTTCAAAAATTGCCCAGACCCCGCAACGGTCGACTGTGCTTGCCTCAGTGGCGACTACTGATCCCAACCCTCTAGTGCAATGTTTTCACATCATGGGCAGCTATTCCCCGGAATCAAACACACCATACTATTTATTTTCCTTGGGTCTGCCTCTGTCTGGAGGTAGACGCCTTAACTGAGTCACACTCTGCTCGAAGACAGAGATGCAACTATGAGACGATAATCCTCCCACGATATGAACCACGGAAGGCTTCTTATTTACCCCGATTTCCGCACTGAGACGAAATGTGACACAAAGTCGGGTTTTATATGCGTATACTCGGGTCAGGTATAATAATTCCCCAGCCCCCACTGTCTCTTTTTTAATGTTTTTATTTCTTTGGATATTAATTTTTAAGCTGCTCTCAAAGCTGATGCATATGTGGCATTATTTATTTCTCTGAAGTTTTCTAGTGGTCTGTCCATTAACTTTGCTGACTAGAAAGGTGAAACGTCTTAAGAACCTGGACGCAAATTTACTGGAGGTGACCTAGCGATTAAAACACTTTCTAAATATTAGTAATTTGTTTTCTTTTTAATTAGGGCAAAACGCGTCACTTGAAAACCTTTTTCTACATTATCATACTATTTTCTCCTAGAACTGTTCTTGACAAATAAAATATATATAGTATGTTCTTTGTAATTATCTATGAGTTCAAATGCACCTAAGGAACTGTGTTCCTGATCAAACCAAACTCATAAATAATTACATCGGTTACACAACTACATGCTTATCTAGACAGCTTACGTTACACCTATCTGATCATAGCTCCATTAGAACCCATTTAAAAACACACACAATCTTAACAGATTCCATTAATATAATTGCAACATGGCAATATTATAAACATTATTATTAATTTTTTTTAACTTATTTTATTTTATTTTATTTTGAGTATGTGTGTAAATATACGAATTGATTTTTTTTTATTCAAACGTAAGACCTTTTTGTATATTTTTTTCGAACGTAACGTAAGACTTTTTGCCTTTTTTTAATTTCACATTTTTATATTTTAAAGCGGAACCATAACCACGTATATAGTGTATTTATAGTGCTTTTTCTCTTGATCATTACCATATATATATATTTGTTTGTATATTATTTTTACTTTATTAGTTTCATTGTCATCGGTTTTAAGGGATACATATATATATATATATATATATATATATATATAATATGAAGCTTCGTTAAACTTGATATACTTCAAGAACATTTAGTCGTCTATTATATTTAACGACTTCAAATTTGTATATAGTTTAAATCAATGTTAAGGAATATTATAGTGCTTATTGTACTTTTAGTTTAGTTTATTTTTCATTTCATTTTTGTATGTACGGTAAATATATATATATATATATATATATATATATATATATATATATATATATATATATATATATATATATATACACGCCATGTTTATGGACAATCATTGTCTTAATTTTGCGAATACATCCAATAAAAGTTAACATGCGTATTTTTTAACGTCAAAAAACGACATTATTACGTCATTATTTTTGCAGCAACCTAATATTTCGCGTACCGGATTGGTTGTTACCGACATCCAATCGGATGTGCGGAATATGTGGTCTTTCTTCCTCTTATTCTTTAAAAAAGGCCAGAGTGGCTGTTAGCGTTTAGTTGGAAGGGGGAATCTGGGGTTGATCTCCCATGATTGGGTCGATTTGGTGATGGGGAGTATGATGTTGAAAGACCCGAAACTTCCTGATGAACCAAATCAAAACATCACTGACGACCCCATTGGGCGCCTACTTAAAAGCGTATTTGCGAATTAACCATTCGAAACATACTAGTAGAAAACACAAATACAATAAATTCATCGATCTGTAAAAAAAGATTTAAAATAATACAAGTTTTAATAATAAAAAAGAAAAAGACAACTTTTAACAATATTAACTACGAACAAAGCCACAGTCTGCAAACCGTATTCGGAAATTAAAACATCCCCACAACACACTAAAACATACACATAATGCACACACTTAATTAAGCTATAAAATCGCGTCATCCTTGATAATGGCTAAAGGTATAGACGAAAGCGCTCGGAACTATGAAAAACTTGGGCAGTTTTTCACACTCTATGTCCAGAAAAGAAAGCTCTTGTTCGAACACAAGAAAAATTAAATAAAAAGCTTAACCGTACTACCTAGTCTGCCGTTTTTAATAAAACACACATATATATATATATATATATATATATATATATATATATATATATATATAGTAAGTTGGTGCAGAAATAATGACGTGATAATGTCATTTTTGACGTATTTTTAACGTCAAAAAACGACATTATTACATCATTATATTTGCACCAACCTAATATATATATATATATATATATATATATATATATAGAGAGAGAGAGAGAGAGAGAGAGATAGAGAGAGAGAGAGAGAGAGTAAATAATGAAATATATATTTACTCCCTCAGATGTGTGATTTCCGGATAGTTTCGTTTACCCCACTTCCACCCAGACAGTTTCGGTCATCTCATGGAGGGGATTTCAAACACATCCCAACGACTGGTTTCACGGTCGAAATTCTAATGTTCTAACTACTCGTTCAGTACTATAGATATCTACCTATCTTTTTCTTTTTTTAAACCATTTCACCCCAAGTAAGGCGAGAATGCCACTAGTCCACAAAGTGTTACAGGGAATGAAAATGAGAAGGAAGATTCAGTAAAGAGATAATTCAAGAAAGGACAAAAGATGAAGGCGATTCAGAATAGAAGATGTTGCATTTAAACTTTTGAAGATTGTAGTTATAAGGGAAGCATGTAAACGGAAGTTAGTTTCACAGTTGAGAAGTGCAAGATATGAAATTGTTGTAGATGTGGCGATTGCATTTGGCTATTTCAACACTTAAAGGGTGTGACCTAAATGCCAATCTAGTAGTACGTTTAAATTCATATAGTCGGGGCACCAGGGAAAAGCAGTTGCCATGAAAAAATTTGTAGAAAAGACAGAGGGAAAACACGACACGTCAGTGAAATCGACAAGCTATATTTGTAATTTTTATTAACTTTTTCAAATTTCCGAATTAGTTGTTTAGTTTAATCGGTAAATTTACCAAAGTTCATGCGATATCATTCAAATTTTTTTTGTGTTCTTGTCCATGTTTGCGACCGGCACATATAATTTAAATAAGGTGTATTTCAATTAAATTGAAATGTATATTTCAATGTGTATGTAAATGTCATTCAATTAAAATATAGTGTATTTCAAACTAAATGTATGCTAGAAAAAATTTTTGCACCTTCTTTAATGGATATGACACTGCAGCGAAGAAGGGCACTAGCACATTATTTCGAATTAAAATTGGTAAATTTAGCGATTAAATAAAACAAATTAATTAACAGAACTAGTCAATATTATTCATCCAAAATGCTTGAAAGTGATCCTGATGCCGAAATAAACATCCGTACTATAATGGATACTTGTATTTGAAATAGATGTCTGCTTCAAATACGAATATCCATAAATATTCAGTAACGGGTACGTTGGCAGACAGAATTCATTCGTTTCGTTCAAGCAAATTTTATCAAAATCACCTGGCGATATCTGTCTGTTTAATTTTCATTACATTTTTCCGGTTCGCATTGTCCAATATAGATCAACATAATGAATCATTTCCGAGTGTTTCTGCCTATTCGATATATGTACTTATTCTTATGATTTTCAGTTACCTTACTCTGTAAAGGTATTTAGATAGTCTTTATATAATAGACACTATTTACATTATTCGGACTATTGTCCTCATCTTTGACGCCATATTTATTACAACGTTTCGGTCGTTGTACACTCCGGTCTTCTTCAGGTGGTTGGAATGTCGAACTGAACCCTTTATTTTTTTACCCTCACCATGTCTAATGGATGTCAGTTATCAGTTATCTCCTACTTAATTCCTTCTGCAAGGTCTCCACCACCTTACCCAGGTATTGAACTGACACATTTTGGGTCCTGTCACTGGATCTAACCAACGCCTTTATCCACTGTGTCATGTGCCCTTGAGTACATCTGTGTATGAATTTCTGGGTATTATAAAACTAATGTCCAGCAATTTTTTTTTTACCAGTGCTCATATTGAAATTTTTGCTGTTCTTATTGCATGCTTTTTACCAAAGGTCATATTGCAATTTTTGTTATTATCGCTTTTCTCTGGCACTCCTTATTACTGGTTCTCATATTGTATTTATTTCTATGCTTGTTCGGCTCAGGACATTTTTGAGGCCTAGAATATGTGCTGATTCCTTCAGTTTACGAATTTTCCAATGGTGTTCTTTGTCTATGATCTCAACCTGTATTTATTTTAATTTGTAGTGAAATAAAAATTCAATACGAGTTCGAGCTTGTCGTTTCGCTGTTCTCTCTCCCTCTCTCTCTCTCTCTCTCTCTCTCTCTCTCTATATATATATATATATATATATATATATATATATATATATATATATATGTTTGTTTTTATCTATGTATATTTGCCCGGAACTGTTATTTAGCTTGACGTTCCTTAATATGTCTTAATATAATTGTGGGACTTTGTCCATTTCATAATCTATCTATCTATCTATATATATATATATATATATATATATATATATAGAGAGAGAGAGAGAGGGGGGTAGAGAGAGAGAGTCCGGTTTCCATTTGCATGAAACGGTAGACATATGTCAGATTTACATTTTCAGCGAACGGTAGATATAAACGTGGTAAAAACTTGATTCATAATTTCAACACACATCCAGTTTAAAATGTATCATGATTTAGACAGATATCTGGTTTAAACCTGAGTCAAATTATGTGAGGCATAATTTCGTTTTAAATTTCACTCGAAATGTAGAAATGTCCGCTTTTACACTTAAGTCAAATTCCGATATATATCCATATTGCATTGGAATGAAATATAATGTTTTCATTTTATGCCCGTATCGGTTAGCAGCTTTCATGAGGGCATCGACTGTCCTGCGAGGTTTTCATTTTTGCAAATTTTTATAATGAGTTAAACCGACAGGGCTAGAAACATAGTGTGCAAATTTTATTTGCTTCTAGCGTCTCTCTCCAGATAATTTATAAATGCAAATATGTTTTACTTCATAATCCAGAATAGAGACGGATAAAAACTGTTTCCTGCTTCAATGAAAAACGTTATCATTTTGTCTGTTCTGATTTTATTATATTTATTCTTGTGCAAACCTTTTCATTCATTTGTTAGGTTACATATAATAAATGATATATTCATGGAATTGATTGTGTTTGTCGAACTGAAGACCCAATCAATCGTATATTTAAACTATTAGTAAGATAAAGTTATTAGCGGAAGGTCCCGCTATCTTTGTCGCCGTAAGTCTTGTAAGATTTACATTATTTGACCAGCATCCATCAACTAACCATTCTTTCAGACCAGCCACGTTGCTCTCTCTCTCTTTCTCCTCTCTCTCTCCTCTTTCTCTCTATCTCTCTCTCTCTATCTCTATCTATCTATCTCTCTATCTCTCTCTCTCTCTATCTCTCTCTCTCTATTTGTCAATAACTCCAACATGTTGCTCTTTCTTCCCCGTTGATCTCGTAGTCCCAACGCGACTGTTAAGTTTCACTTAATGTTTGTCTATCTGGACGCCTCTTTTACAAATGTCTCCCTAACTCCCGATAAATCGGGATGATTGACTGGTTCGTTGATAGGTTTATTCACTGGCTGATAAATTGGGTAATACAAGTGAATAGTGTCGTCCGCTGTTCATTCCTTGATTTTTGCCAAAGCTCATATTGCAATTTATGCTGTTATTATTGCTTTTCTCTGGCATTCCTTATTACTGGTTCTCACATTGTATACATTTCTATGCTTGGTCGGTTCAGATTTTTGTGGTCTAGCATATGTGCTGATTTCTTAAGTTTACGAATTTTCCAATGATGTTATTTGTCTATGATTTCAACCTGATCCCACAGAGGGCGGTGATCTCCCTTTTATCTCCATATGTGTTCAGGCACGCTTAATTTTTCTCCTTCACCTCGTGTTACAGCTTTGTGGTGTTTTGAAGCCTTACCTTAAAGAGGCGGTCTGTTTCCCCTTTATATTTCTTTCCATAGCTGGAAGACGTAGAAGCAACCGGCGGCGATCTTGTCCATCCAGGCCTTCACGCCGTTTCTCAGACCTCCTGGCAGATCTCAGCGGTGACTCTTAGGCTATTTTGAAAGAAGAACGGAGGCATAACTTCCTCCTCGCTACACTCAAGGTCAAGACGACCCAGGCGTAACTGATCAACAATGTTCCTCACCACTCGTGGTCGACTTGTGGGCGCCCTCTTCATCTGACTGCAACCTCCCTGACGATTTCTTCTGGGTCGTGATCGAGGACAAGACCAACAAAACGATCGTCTCTCTGAAGGCTGCCATCGTGGAGGCGTTCGCCGCTATGGACAAGCACATGGTCTGTAAAGCGTGTGACTAATTTCTCACCCGCCATCTGATGATCGTCGCCGCCAGCGGCGGTTACATTAAAAAAAATGTAGTATGTAACTCTAACTGTTGCTAAATAAACTGTCAGGTCTCTGCATATACAGCTTTTGTTTTTATTGCCTATTTCGTTTTCTTTTTGTCAAATGTCGGATTTTGCTGCAACACCCTGTATACCTCTCTGTTTTATTTCATTATAACTTATGAATATACTCTTAACCGGAAGCAATGGTGACACGTCTATAAATGATCGGGGACAAGACCAACAAGCACGCCCACAACACGTTGCTACGGACATGGTCGCCAAAGCATGTGACTTATTTCGCGCCCGCCTTGAGATATTCGTCGCCGCCAGCGGAGGTTACATTAAAAAATAATGTATTATGTAACTCTAACTGTTGCTAAATAAACTTTCGGGTCTCTCCATATACAACTTTTGTTTTTATTGCCTATTTCGTTTTCTTTTTGCTGCAACACTCTGTATATGAGGTCCTATCAAAATGTAACAGGACTGGTAATTTAAGAAGAAAACTACATCATATTAATTCATCATTTCCTTGAAAGTAGTGCTGTTCCGAAGCCAAATACATGTTAACATTGATGAAAGCATTCCTGAAGCTCAATGTTGACTCGTCTCATTCTCTTGACGTCTTGTTCCTTTCAAGTGGGGGTTAGTTTTGAAAGACAAGAAAGTCACAAGATGGGTCTAAATCTAGGAAATATGGTGATTTTCAGATCTGATGAATCTTTAGAAATCTTGGCCAGAAAGTGAGCACAAGAGATGGTCACTGATGGAACATCTTTGATGTCGTGGGAAATTCATATTCAATAGACTTTCCTTCAAAGTACTGTGATAAACAACGAAAGTGAGTATGTTATAAATCAATGTCTACGCTCGATAGAGTTCAAGGTCAATTTGTCCTAGGCGGCTCCACTTTGATGACTTTTGCTCCGCTACCGATATTTATTTGATCGGGCCTTGTATATAATTAAAATCCTATTCTATTTACATGTGGTACGTATTTTCCTCGTGAATTATCGAAGTATTCAAATGATATTTTTTATTGTTGTTTAGTAAAATCCTTTGTTTATTTTGTAGCCTCTGTATATCAAATGTAATAAAAGATCATTTTTATTAAGATCTAAAGTATTAATTCGCTTGATGACATTTCTCGTCATTGATTTGAAAAAACATAGCTCAGGTTTAGACATTTCTGAACGAGGTGGATACGATGCATGACAACTACAGCCTGCGATAGGTAAATTGCTGCCATTTTATAATGTTCAGTATCTGTCTAAATTTCTGAGATGAAGTATTATGTACACTATTTATATTATTCGTACTATTGTCCTCATTTTTGATGCCATATTTATTACAATGTTTCGGCCCTTCACTGTCTGTCTATATTTCTGAGATGAGGTATTATGTACACTATTTACATTATTCGCACTATGTCCTCATCTTTGTCGCCATATTTGTTACAACGTTTCGGTACTTGTATGCTCAGGCCTTCTTCAGGTGGTTGGAATGTCGAACTGAACCCTTTATAACGCTCACTGGGGTAGACTGTTCTAGTTCCATGTGCCATGTTTAATGGATGTCAGTTATTAGTTATATCCTGTTAATTTCCCTCTCCAAGTTCTCCACTGCCTTAACCAGGTATTGAACTCACACTCTTTGGGTCCTGTCACTGAATCTAACCAACATCTATATCCAAGGACACATGTCACAGTGGATGATAGAAACCCACTTTCTCATTACAGAATAAAGAATGCACTTAAAACTAAAACTAAATGGCTAAAAAAAAAATACACCCCGGTAAAGTATGCGAAACTGATAATGCTACCCCTGCCCTACCGCGGCCGCTGGCTAAATTTATACTCACCACTAAAATATTAACCCAGACAGCCACACTTACCCAAACCGACTCCAAAATGAAATAACTTCTTTTTCTTCATTTTTATTTTACCTTTCTTTTCTTTTTTCTACTTTCTTATCTCTTTTTCTTCTTCACATCATCAACATCATTTTATTATAAGTGTGCTTCTTCTATTAATCCAAATATGTCGTCGTTTATTCGCTTTCTTTCCCAACTTCATTCAACGAGTATGTTTACCTTTCTCATCAGATGTTCACACATACTATATTTCTTTCGTGTAATTCTATATATCCCGGTTTTGATGGCTTTCATTCTGATAAGCCCTTCCACTGTGCTGTAAATAAGAGTTGTTATCTTCCCTCTTTTTAGAATTATCTTTTATCCAAAACCACTTGTAAGATGCAGCAATTGTTTCTACTGAAAAACAAAATGACGAAGAATCTAATTTTCTTTTAACTTGACATGTTTCTATTGATGTATTTTTTTGGTACAGCTACTGACACAAAATTTCACGCAGTCATCATGTGCCACAATTTTTACATCTCCACTTCAAAATCATTGTATTTTCAGAGTTTTTAAAGTCGTTATTATTTCTTTTGATTTCTGTTGTAAACAAATTACCTTCCGTGTCCAAACCAGTGACCTAAGTTCAGAAGTGGCTTGATGACATTATCCCCTGACCATTAAAAAACAATAAAACAAAAAAAGATCATACACATTATACACAGATAAATCTTTTCGAAATGTGTGAGCTGTAATTGTGAGTATATCTTTCTGTATTTCTTTAAGGGATGGGCTACAAACAATGCATTCAATGAGTCTATCGGAACCTTTGCCAATAAATCAGAGGGATCCAACTACACAAGGCATTTTTGATATCCCCATGAGCCACATGTTTTGAAATTTGCACTTCATGTTCATTGTATTTTGATAGTTCTTTGAAGATCTTCAAAGATGTATTACAATCTGAAGGGATTTCCATTTCAATAAGAAAGCACATTCTGTACTTGTGGTCTTTGATAAGATAACTGGGCGATTAGCTATGATTGTTGTGCGCGTGTGTGGGGGTGTTATAAGATTGTTACAGGTCCTATCTCTGTAACTGGGTCTAGGTGACGTTCATATCAGTTTCTTGCAGATTTTTTTCCCGTAAATGATGTATATTTTCCAGTGTAGATATTGGCTCATTCTATCATGCCGTGTTTGATATTCAGTTACTACAATTGGTACATGATGGTCAATTGTTTTCGGATATTTATAACAAAAATGCATTTAATGTTAACACATTTTTTCAGTATGTGTACTTGGCAAGCTTCGATCCTCTGCAGCAAGAATAAAACCTTCACTTTCAGGTTTTAACCCTGCACTACCTAATCACTGATGGCTACGAGATTCGTCTCCATAAACATTTTGGGGAAGATTATTGACCATGAACAGGATAATTTTACTATTTTTCTGCATTTACTTTTGCTTTCATGTTGGTTTCATTCATTACAGAATAATTTTTCGTATTTCTTTCATGTTCTTTGACACGGATCATCATCCAGTCTTTTGTACTTGCCATGTATTTTTGAGGACCGATTCTTGTGGTTTTGTCAGACAGTTCTAGTTGACTAATCCTCTGTCTCATTCTGATAAAGATACATACATATGATTAACATCCAATTCAAGGTGGCAAGTAAGAAGATTTCTCGTTTTGACATCCATTCGATTAATGTCATCTACAGGGTGTTGCAGCAATATCTGACACCTGCCAAAAATAAAACGAAATAGGCAATAGAAACAAAAGATGTATATCCAGAGACCCGACAGTTTATTTAGCAACAGTTATAGTTAAATACTACATTATTTTTCAATGTAACCGTTCCTGACGGCGACGACCATCTGAAGGCGGGCGCGAAATGAGTCACACGTTTTGGCGACCATGTCCATAGCGGCGTGTTGTTGGCGTGCTTGTTGATCTTGGCCTCGATCATATATAGACGTGTCACCATTACTTCCGGTTAAGAGTATATTCATGAGTTACAATGAAATAAAACAGAGAGGTATACAGGGTGTTGCAACAAAATCCGACACTTGACAAAAAGAAAACGAAATAGGCAATAAAAACAAAAGTTGTATATGCAGAGACCCGACAGTTTGACAAGTAACTATTTTTTTCACTACCCTTTTCCAGGATGGAATATGAGTTCAGGAAGAAGCGTGCGGAAGTGATGGCTTGGTTTGGGTTCAAGAGGACTATGGTCATGGACATTTGGAGGAAGTGGAAAGCGTGTGCGAACAAGGACGAATTTACTACCAAACAAAAGGCCCATAATGTTCGTTCTTCGGCCGTTAGGACCGACGTGTTCGTCGTCGCCATCAAGCAGACAGTCAACGATGATGAAACCCAGAGCTAGGCCAAGATCGCCGCTGCCGAACGATCAACAAAGACATTGGTTACTCCTCCTACCGCATGGTCATCACGAATGCCTCCGAGGAGTCAAAGAAAGTCAAGCCGGCAGCTTAGCTGAACGAGTACAAAAATGAGTCCGCCGGGATGCTTAGGTTCTTCTCTGATGATAAGAATTTCATCCAGGACCAGACGAGCAACAGGTGGATCTACAATGACACCGAGGAGTTTCCTGTCTTGAAGCATAAGAATTTTCCCCATTCCCTCATGGTCTTTGGCGTCATCTACAACGATGGGGGCGTCATGCCTCCGTTCTTCTGTCAAATGGGCCCGAGAGTCACCACTGAGATCTACCGGGAGAGGCTGAGGAACTTTGTAAAGCCCTGGATGGACGAGATCACCACCGGACGCCTCTATGTCTTCCAGCAGGACTCCACTCCAGCACACAAGGCCAAGACGAACCAGGCGTGTCTGTTCAACAATATTCTTCATCACTCGTCGCTGGATTGTGGCCGTCCTCCTCACCCGACTGCAAACCCCTTGTCAATTTCTTCCGGGGCGTGATCGAGGCCAAAACCAACAAGCACGCCCACAACTCTCTGAAGGCTGCCATCGTGGAGGCATTTGCCGATATGAAAAAGCAAAAGCGTGTGGTTTCTTTCGCACCCGGCTTGAAATGGTCATCGCCGCCATCAGCGGCTACATTAAAAAAATAATGTCGTATGTAACTTTTGCTAAATACAATGTGTCTCTGCATATACAACTTTTTGTTTTTAATGCCTATTTCGTTTTCTTTTTGTCGTGTGTCGGGTTTTTCTGCAAAACCCTGTATGGTCCAATTAAAGACGCTGAAATTGTATTGCACCACAGGGAGAGCCAATATGTTTATGGCTGATATTTTGTTTTATGAATTCAACGCGGTATTCTATACAAGACGCACGCTACTCTAGTATTATTTCTTACTTTTTCCATCATTTGGGTATGCTGTATTCCATTTCGATTGTTGACTCTAAAACGTGGTGCGGCTTAAACATTCACACAAGATAATGGGTCGGTTAATCTCGGTTGCAGGTCACGTGGGGTTCAACAGTTCTTTCGTTTCCAGTTGATGCGTTTCAGCCATTTCTAACGGCAGCTTTTACTGCCGGTTTTAATCGCTCGTTCGGTTTATATGCATCACGGCCAAATCTCACTCCTCATCAGAACTCATCACACATTCCTCAATTAATTATTTTTTCCAACCCTAGCTATATGACATCGAACCTAATCAAAGCGTTCTGGTATTTTAAATAATAAACTTTTTTTCCACATTTCTCGACAATGCGCCGTTTTATCAAACATATTTTACCGTCAAACTTATTCAAAAATTAAATTCTAAGGAAAATCATTTTTTTTTTGTTTTTTTGTTGAATTCGAATGAATTTTCTTTTTCTTTACGATTTCCAAAATTCGATCCAATTCCATATTCCGTTCTTTATATTTTTACTTTTATTTCAATTGGGTCCTAGGGCGACAATGATCTTCAATGATCTATACAATCGACTTTCAAAAAGAAGAATTATTTACTTCAAATTTTTAGGCTGTTTTACATTCCGGCTCTTTTCGGAGATTCCTGACCATTCTTATATGTAGATTGTAACAGAAAGAAAAAAATCATCTTTTGTCCTCGCTTCATATTTCAATTCCTGTTTCTCACTATAACGTTTTCAACCATTCCAATTTTCTAGAGGGTTTTCTCATAAACACTTTTAATCCTAAATCCCAAACACCAGAGTAGCTACCTTTCAACTAATACCACTTACCGTTTATAGTATTACAACATTTTTCAATACAAGGTGATATTTAAACTTCACTAAAAGATTTTCCAATCTCTTTGTAAAAGCACTATCTTCCGTTTGGAACAGTTTATTTTATCGATAGAACCTACAACACTTTTCGTATCATCTTCTTTTTCTTCTTCTCATTAATATAATCAATAATTCGCTATCAGTAGTCTTATTGGTAAAATGAAAAGATAAATGATAAAATGAAAAATATAGACGAGAAAAGAGGAGAAAAACGAAGAGAATATAGATCGAAGATAAATAAAGATGAATGAAATAAATAATTAATAAAAGACATTGAAGAGAAAAGAAATAAAAAGGAGAAGTCAATGTAAACGAAGAGAAAAGAAGTTGTAGAAAAAAATGTTGGAGGGAAGATGAAGAGAAAAGAATTGGAAGAGAAATGAAATGGAAAAGAAATTAAGGGACAGAGAAAAAAAGTTGAAAAAAAAGAAGTTGAAAAAAAAAAGTGAAAAGGAAATGGAAGAGAAATAGAAGCTGAAGAGAAAAGAAAGGAAAGAGGAAAGAAGTAAAAGAGAAGTGGAAGAGAAAAGAAGGGAAAGAGGAAAGAAGAAAAAGAGAAGTGGAAGAGAAAAGAAGGGAAAGAGGAAAGAAGAAAAAGAGAAGTGGAAGAGAAATGAAGGGAAAGAGGAAAGAAGAAAAAGAGAAGTGGAAGAGAAAAGAAGGGAAAGAATAAAGAAGAAAAAGGGGAGTAAAAGAGAAAAGAAGGGATTGAGTAAAGAAGTAAATGAGAAGTGGAAGAGAAAAGAAGAGAAAGAATAAAGAAGTAGAACACAAGTGGAAGAGAAAAGAAGGGAAAGAATAAAAAAGAAAATAGAAGGGGAAGAGAAAAGAAGGGAAAGAGTAAAGAAGAAAAAAGTAGAGGAAGAGAAAAGAAGGGAAAGAGTAAAGAAGAAAAAAGTAGAGGAAGAGGAAAGAAGGGAAAGAGTAAAGAAGGAAAATGAGAAGTGGAAGAGAAAAGAAGGGAAAGAATAAAGAAGAGAAACAGAAGTGGAAAAGAAAAGAAAGGAAAGAGTAAAGAAGAAAAAGAGAAGTGGAAGAGAAAAGCAGATAAAGAGTAAAAAAGAAAGATGGAAGTGGAAGAGAAAAGAAGGGAAAGAATAAAGAAGTAAAAGAGAAGTGGAAGAGAAAAGAAGGGAAAGAATAAAGAAGAAAACGGGAGTGGAAGAGAAAAGAAGGGAAAGAGTAAAGAAGAAAAAGAGAAGTGGAAGTGAAAAGAAGGGATTGAGTAAAGAACGAAAGAGTAAAGAAGGGTAACAGAAACATGCAGTGAAAGAGCTTCAGGCCAACATATTGACATTGAAGTATCATATCTGAAGATCTATACGTCTATTAAAGCAATCAGTCTGACAATTGTCATCATCATCATCATTAATCCTATCACCCGGTGCGGTTTGGCGGGGTGGGTGTTCTCATTACATCTGTGCACTTGACTAGTTCTCGACACATATCTGGATAGCGTGAGATTCATTTATGTGTAAGTGCATTGGACAAGTTGATCAGGCAGTGCCTATCCTTCTCCAGGTCAACCCACAGCCGACGTTCACCATTTGGAGGCTCTCCGACGTCACGGAAAATCAGGCTGTTGATTCCGTCGGTGTGAAAACTTTACCCTGGCCGTTGACGTCAGGCTAAGAAACCCTTCCCTCACCAAGCGTTGCTACTTTATCATTGCACTGGCTATATACAGTCCATTCCATTTTGCAAAAAGAAGGCCCATCTTCCATTTGACAGGCGTAGCTTTAATTCAGCTTTTAGTCTTGGCACTAGGTAGGAGTATTCTCAAAGAGACAAACATTGCCCAGTGCTACATGTGATAATAGGTTGTTGAGGTCCATGTATACCCATGCACCGATGTGACATGGCACATTGAAGACGAATTATTTTTTTATTATTCCTCCACAATTATTTTTATATGTTTGTATATATTATTGAATATCTTAAGACATTTTTTTATGTTTATATATTCTTTTTATAGATACAAATATTTAAATAAATGCTCTGTACATAATAAACAGTATTAAACAACATTTACCGGCCTGAATATCCGAGCAATTTTCATAGAAAATATTCGTCATCCGACAGGAATCGAACCTGTATCCTATACGGAACTGTCATTTAGCCTGATGTGCTTTTACCGATTGAGCCACAGAAGAAACATTTCGGTCAGCAAGGTCGATTTTACTGTTTTTAAACCACAATTCTCTATGATTTTCTCTCATATATTCATATCTGCTTGATGCGTATTCAAATGCAAAAAAATGACGTCAAACATTATGAAATGGACAAGTCTGACAATTATTTTAATACATATTAAGACGCATATTTTCTGTGAAATTTTCTCGGCCATTCAGGCCGGTAAATGTCGTTAATACTGTTCATTATTAACAGAGCATTTCCTTAAATATTTGTATCTATAAAAAGAACGTATAAACGTAAAAAATATTTTTTTTAAATAATTGTCGGACTTTGTCCATTTCATAATGTTTGACGTCATTATTGAATATCTAATGTATTTTAAAATTGCCATATTAAATAGACAACGGAAGTGCGACACTGAAATCCGAAGTTATTCAAAAGATAAGCAAATTATTAGGAAACAGAAAAAATAATCGTTAGAAACGATGGGAAAGATTAAGGGACTCTCTTATAATATTATTCCTCTTTTATGGCAGTTAAGACTGGAAATCAGCTCACAGATAAGGAAGACATTTGAAGCAACGGAAATGTGGTCCTACAGCAGAATCCGGAGAATAAGATTCACCGAACACGTGAGTGACGACGTAGTTTTAGGGAAATATAAACAAAAATCGCATTTACACTTAACCTCAGGACGAGAAAGTTGATATGTCTATGGCACATAATAAGGAAAGAGGGTGTGGACTATTTGACACCCACAGGGCAGATTGTAGTCAAGAGGGACAGAAGAAAAACAACGCATAACCCCTACCTAGCGAACTATAATAAATGAATGGCGGAGGAAGTTTTGGGAGAACTTACAAAAAGACAAAATTGATTAAGAGCTGCAAAGTACAGGAGTCTCCCAAGACGCGTCTCTGCCCTTCGACATACCTTCGTCTGGGGATCCCCTATACCCGAAGGTAGAGAGTTTGACTAGTACAGGTTGAAAAGATTCCGGCTGGACTCCGATCCAACCCCGGAAACCAGAGTTGGCTGGCAGAAGATAAATTTAAAAAAACACACATTTTGTTTATAGTTACTTCCTTCAAACGTTTTTCAATAAATAACTGTAGCGTTTCACTGTTCATTGCGCTTTGGTCGTTATGACGTCATAAGAGAATGCCAACAAAAATTTTAAA